>RJWH01004222.1:38514-116579 GCA_004363575.1 Solenodon paradoxus | reverse complement strand
GTGTGTGTGTGTGTGTGTGTGTGTGTGTGTGTGTGTGTGTGTGTGTGTGTTTCTGTAGCATGGATTTCCCTGCACTGATGACCTTGTGGAGGGTATCAACTTGTACCAAGTAAGCCTGGATTTTGATTTGAACACTGGGATTTCTTGAGTTATGTGGTGTCACTGCTGTTTGAGACTGTTGAAGTTCTTAGTGGACCCTGTGATGGGGCCTGAGAGTTCAGCCTGGGGTTGGAATTTGTGTGGGAGATGTTGAGCTTTCTCCCCGTATCTCAAGTCTAAACGGCACTGGTCCACGTCAGTAATCATGCTGCAGGTCCACCTCTACCCACCAGGTGGCACTTGTGGGCCACTGAGGGTTCCTCCTGGGAGAGTCCTGCGAGTGACCCTGACTCTGGAACAACATGGCGGAGTGGGTGGGGGAATGCCCTGAGCTGCCTTCTGGTGGCGTGGCTCCCTGTGTAACTTCTCCTTCTGGGACTCCCAAACAGAGCACCGGGGTGATGTTCCTCCTTCTGCCCCGAACCATGACACTCTACCCCGGCTCCACCTCCCAGTCCTGCTGGGCAGGATGTCTACTGATTTTGGAGGGACTGCTGGGAGGCTTCCCCAGGCTCCGCTCCTCCACTGCTTTTTTCCCCAAGGCTGGGAGTCCCGAATCCATAATGCAGCTCTGAACCCTAACACCTCTGCCCACCCTTACGGTGGTGATCGATGCTGCTGTGTCTGTGGCCCCCGGGCCAGCCCTTCCACACTGTGCGCCTGAAACACAGGTGTTTCCCAGCTGTTCTGTGGGGAGGGGATCCGACATGTCCTCCCAGGTCATCATCGTGACCAGGAATCTGGACTCTGGAGTTTTCTGCTTTATCTTTCCTGTTCAGTTTATGCTGGGGATCCTCGTGCCTCTTTGCGACAAGTTTCTCCTCTGGTAGTTTACTCTGGTAAATGCTTCCCAGGCTACGCAGGACCCAGGCACCACTGCCCACTCCCACCTCTGTGCCCTTGAGGGACGAGGTCGAGGCTGACTTTCTTGCTCTGGCACATGTGGGGAAGAGAACCATTGCCAGGCAGAGTGGAAGGCATCTCTCTGTTTCCCATTTGTCTCTGTCTCATTTCGTGGCCCCCACCCCCCGTGCATTTTCTTTCCAAATGCAAAAGGGATCAAAAATTAGTGTGAAGTAGGACATGAAGATAGAAAGAAAAGAGCTGAGGAAAGAGAAAGGTGATAAGAAAGTGATACGGAGTGCGCCCTGGTGCTGCAGTGGTTAGGTCAATCGCCTCTGAAGGAGCAAGCTTCATGCCCCTGGGTTCAAGTCCTGGGTACGGCGGGTGAGGCAGAAACAACCAGTGTGAACAACTAAATAATAGTCAAATAAAGATGCTCCTGCCTCCTCTCTCTTCCTACCTGTCTACTTGGCCTCCATTCCTGCTTGTACTTTTCCTTAAAAAAAAAAAAGAAAAGAAAGAAAGAAAGAATGTGAGGCTCACCTGGTGACCAGGTGACAAAAGTCCATGCAAGCAACTTAAGTAAGGAAGCTGTGTTCCACAAGCAGATGCAGCGCTGACTGCCTTCCGGAGAGTCGGCTGCATCTGGGCTTCTTTAGAACAGACTGTCTCGACCTCAGGCCGTAAAGACTGAAAGCAGACACTTAAAAATACATGGATTTGAAAAGAAAAAGGCCTCAACCTGCCCTGGAAGATATCATCTGAGGAGACAGGAGGGGTCTGTATGACTGGTTTCATAACAAGTGAAAAAGCACATCTGTATTTGCAAGCGCGCCCCACACATGCGCGCCACACACACATACACGCGCGCTGCAAACGCGCACGTGCTTTTGCTCAGAGCGAGGCCGTCTGGGCCTTGGCCAGTGTCGGAAAGGTTCTGAGTGAACTCTGATTACGGCAACGGCGGGACAGGAAGGCAGGGAGGGTTGTCTCTAAATTTTTAAAAATCAGTTTGTTGTCTAATAAAACACAAGCACAACAATATATTCCATTTTAAAATCAAATCAAACACAGGTACAGAAAGTAGATGTCTGGCTGAGATTCATTATTATAAGGAAACTGCCTTTGTAACCACTAGCCAGGGCTAAAAGGAGACATATTTATGTTTTATTTACTGATACACCTTTTTGATGAAGAAGAGGAGAGAAGAGGCCAGGAGATGACAAAGCATTTTCTTGCCTATTTTGGTTCATCAGCCTGGGCCCTTGTGTCATGGCTGCACCTTCGCCGCTCAGCCGCTGGAGCCACAAAGCCAACTTGGTCACTTTTCAGTGGGATGTGTGGGAGTCTCTTGAATGACTGGGTGTGTCCTGGTTCCTTTCCTTCCCTAACTTTCTCAGTAGCAGGCCTGAAGTTTCGCGGTTTTGCTGGCCAAACTCTAAAGGTGCGGGGAAAGTCCTTGGCCACCATTTGACAGGACAGCAGACCTAACGGAAAGAGCCCTGGGCAGGGACACTGAGAGGAGACACCTGCTGGAGGGGCTGCAGGGGCGCAGGCCACATTCTGGTGAGCAGGGGTCTTGGCTGCAGCACTGGACCTTCTAGGTCTGTTTCCTGCTCTTTGTAAGAATATCACGACATGGGACCACTGAACGGATTCGATGAGAAAAGCAGCACTTGCAGCCGCAGACATGGACATGTCCACTGCTATTGGCGTTACTAACTCTTACTGTTACTACTCAGCATGATTTGGAGCAAATCAGTTCACCTCTGAGACCTCCAGCTCGGCAATGCAAGAACCAGCCCCTTTGGATTGCATGTTTAAAGAAAATACAACTTAATAAATGCCAACAGGCATCTGCTTTCCTTCTTCCTACACGATTTCTCCGCTTCTCTGTTGACTTTGGCCTTTGAATGTGTTTCAGACAGATAAGTCTGTTGAGATGAGGTCATTTATTCCTTGAGCCAGGCATGTGTCAGGCTCCTCTGGGGAGGAGGCGGGGACAAGGGCTCATTTCCCGCCTCACCAAGAATGGGGGGGCGGGGGAGGGTGAAATAACAGAACATACCCTACTGTTGCCTAAGGCAGTTTTGAGGTTCAACTAAGATGATAGGGTTCTCCAAATTCCTCTGAAAGTGAAACCACTGGCCAAGCGCTGGATGTTTTTGTGTCTTTCATTCTTGGAGAACCAGAACACAGGAAATGCTTGTCTGCAGGCCTGGCTAGTGACGATGCCAGTCTAGAACCCGGGTCCTGGCCTCCAGCTCAGGGTAGAGCGTGCCCAGCAAAGTGATCAGCAGTGTCTCATGTCTCACAACACTGTCAATTAAAAGCAGTTTAAGCCATGGTCTAGAAGGACAGCCTACGCCATCTACACTGAGCATGGAGGAAAGAATGCCCTTGGAGCTAAGATTAGGAGTACATGGAGGCTGGGGGAAGTGAGGGCAAAGAGCAAAGAGATTGCAAAGAAGTCATCCCAGCAAGAGATGCCGGGAATTTGGAAGAAATGAAACAGGAACCCACTGAGAAATTTGTCAGTGATCTTTTGCTCAATTTTACTTTCTGTTTTGCAAACATTCAGACACACAAAAGTAGAGAATATGCTTGAGAAGTTGTGGGAGGTGAGACGCAGGAGTTGATGATGGATTAGATGGGGCAAAGAGGATGGTGATGAGCAGAGGGGCAGCAGGAGAGAAGAAATAATCCAGAAGGACCCTGGGCCTTTGGCCTGGATCTGGTGGAGCAGGTAAGAAGTGGAGTCTTTCTGGAAGAAGGACAGTGAGCTGGGGGAGCAGAGCCTCTGGACCGTTGGCGCCCCCTCCTCCAGGTCCTCACACTGATATCTACAGAAGAAAGAGACGAAGAAGCCTGGATAGCGGAGTCCAACAGGACTGGCCCAGCCAGAAGGAGAAGGCAGGACCTCTGGCTTCTTCCCCTCTAGTCCTGTAAGTTCATTTGATTTCATCACACAGACTTTTTCCTAGAAAAAGAAAGGTTTAGCACATGAAGAAAAGGCGCTGTGCGAGGTCTGGGTGATGTAACGAGTAGGTGCCACTGTTCGGGGAGTGTCTGAGCTCTGCTCCCGGGGGCCTCTGGTGGGCACAGAGAACTCAGCCCTCGCCCTGCAGTCACTCACAGGCCCGCGGGGCTCCGTGTGGAAAACGAGCTGTCCCAAGGCCCTCATGCCGACCTCTGTAGGGCAGGGAGTGGGAGCAGGCCTCTTCTCATACAAGGGACGAGGAGCGGTCGTCTCATTTTATGTCAGCGTTGGGAAGGAGGGGGCATTTTCATCCCTGCCCCTCTGGGGTCTTCTCATGCTGGTCAAGTAATCACGACAGATTAGCAAGAGAAAGAGAAAAAAATGATTGCATTTACATGGGAATCTGCATAGACCTGTGGATTCCAAGGACAGTGGGATTCCAAGGACAGTGAGACAAAGCTGAGGTATAGGTCCTGAACCAAGAAATCACATAGGAGCCTGGGACTTCAAGGAGAGAGGGAGGGGGTTCGCATGCCGAGGAGCGGGTCTCCCATAGGAAGACCACATGTTCTTAGGTATAATTAGACATTAGTCCTGCCATATAGAAAGGTTTCTCCAACAGGAAGGTTATTTCTAATCATAACCCTCATTCTGGGTAAGACCCCAATTTTCATTCTTCTCGGTAGTTAAGGAAGTAGTAAGCATTTCTCACAAGCCTGCAGGGTCCCAAATGACCTCCACTCAAAATAGCCCATGTGCCAAAATGGCATGTCTTGGGGAGGCCCGTTCTGGACATTTTGGGGAGGCCTAGCCTTCGTCGGGCGCGCTGACGGCTCTTGTTGAATCTCTGGAGGTTCCTGCTCCTCCCACGTTTGTACTGAGAACATTATCACCCCGGCTGGCTGATCCTCAAAACTCCAAAGTGATTTTTCCTTTGCACAGTTCATCTATTAGGTGCTGCTGGAGTCCCTCGGGGCGTAACATGTTTGAAGACAGCCTGACACGCACTGAACACACATTTCCCAAGAAGCCCCTTGGGACTATGGCCAATTCTATACTCTTGCCTTCTTTGCCTTCTGGCTAAAACACAAAACAAACAAATCACCTCCTCTCTACTAAATGGGTACCAGCCTCTAGCCCCTGTCCTCAAAGCAGCCTCTCTCTATCCAGGAATTTCTCTCATGAAGCTGAACCCCAAGCAGATGCTGCTTGGGGAACCTGTTACCCCGTATCTGCAGCGCGCTGCCCCTCGGCCCTGCTGTGCCTGGTGCCACTGAGCTCAGAGTTCCTGGCAAGTTTGCTCCCGTTGCTCCCCTACAGAGGCAGTGACGTAGAGTTCACCAGCTTTGATGTCTTCGTCAGTGAGTCGTCTGATATCCGGTTTGGGGAGACTCCTGCCCAGGAGTACTGAGATGGAAGCCTGAGGCCAGACTCTCCTCAGCGCTGTCTGGAACACTTCCAATGGATGGCAACAGCGATGGCATCCCCAGAGGTTTCCAGAGGGGTCCAGAGGACCCGCACTGCCTAACATACGTGCGACTCAAGGTGATCCCTTCCTGAGAGTGCCTTGCGGTTCCCGCGACTTTGAGCTCCAGTCTCGGTGCCCCCAGTACCGAGTGGATGAGGACTGGACGCAGTCCACACGGGTGTCAAGGACCCGGTTTGGAGACCCGCGGCCAGGGGAGCAAGGAAGACGAACAACCAAGATGAGCAACTAAATGAAATAAATGAAGTGCTTCCTCCTCCTCTCTCTCCCTGCCTGCCTGCTCGCCTTCATTGCCGTCCGCACTTTTCTTTAAAAAGAGAACTTCAGTGTCACTTGATTCAAATGTCCTCTTGACCCCACCCGGAAAGCAGTGACTTGAGGTTGAAGGGGAAGGAGGAGGTGAACAGTAAGCCCTCACACTCTTGTTCTTGTGCTTTCTTGGGGGGCCTGAAAACCCAGCGAGGGAGCCAATGCTCAGTGTTTCTCTGCGATTGTCCTGGATCGAGGTTCTTTTTCCCTTCTTTGTAGCAGCAGATTTAGCCTCCCTTTTAGAGCTGGAGCTGGAATCCACTGGAGCAGCACCAGGTGTGGGGCGGGGGGAGAGGGGAGGCACGGTGGGGTAGGTGTGGGTGTGACACCCCACGGGAAACCTGCACCCCTGACAGGCAGTCTGGAACTAGAGGGTTGGGTATGTGTTTGTCCAAATTAACTTTTAGCAAACTGCGATCAAAACTAGGGGAGAATTTCCAACCAGACGGAACACCAGGGCCACTCCGGCCTGATTTCAGGCTCAGAGAATACAAATTTCATGGGCAAATGCTGAATGCAGAAACCAAATCCGGCAAAGTCTTGCTTTGTGGAACCTTACCACCCATCCTGTTCCTGAGGCTCTAGGATCTAATGTCTTCAGCTCCAGGCCTTCCCATATTCTGGGGTACCCCCTACAAAATCACTCTCTGATAATAAGTAAATAAGCCTCGAACTTCCTTCTTGGAAAAAAACTGGCATCCTTTCTCCATACCTTTGAGATGTAAATTTTCTACCCTGCCTTTGTTAGGATCTGAGAACCACCTCTTGGAAACAGACTTTCTCGGCAGACCCCAGTGGAGTGACAGGGACTGCCCTCAGCCAGAGTGCAGGCCACAAATCCCAGGGAGTCAGGTTCAAGACCTGGGGCAGCAATGAAAACCATGATGAGCGACTTTATAAAATAAAATGCTTCTTCCTCCTCTCTCTTTCTCCCCGCCTGTCTCTGCTCGCCTCATTCCTGTCTCTTCCTCTCTTTAAAAAAAAAAAAAGGAAAAAGAAAGAAAAAAAATAAGGACTTTCAAGGGCTCTCAAGCACCCATCCAGGAGGGGAAAAAAAAAAAAAGGAGTTATTTGGAAACAAACTGGCAAATGAGAAACATCTTCAAAATCTCCACAAATACTAATCATTTTCAGCAATCTGAACAGGTAAACTTAACTTTTTCTATGCATCAGAAGCACAATTTGGATCCAACTGTTCTTTAATAAACCAGTGTGATTCGTAATATCATACCTACAATTTTTCAATAGTCATAAAATCTGCTTTTGTCTCTCTGTATATTTATGCATGTTATAAATATGGAGTGTTTTTCTGTCTCTAGATGGTATTACCAGCATTAATTTGTAGTCAAGCACTATTTAAGTGGTGTCAAGTGAGGTAAGTATGATGTATTCCAGCTCTCAGAAATGTAGAAACAAACCCAGGTATTTTTCAAGTTCATATGTGCTAGCATCACCCTTGATAATAAAAGCTTACGTAAGTGTAAAACAGGCACAGCTTCAGGGCTGTCACCATGAAATAACGTAGACACAGACTTTTTCTACCTGATTTACAACTCACCACTCAAACACACGCATGTCGTCTCTGTTACCAAACCTGTTAGCAGGAAAAGCAACTCAAGATGAAGGCTAGTTGTTTAATGTCTCATGAGTAACCCATCTTCTTTTAAAGATGAATCAAATAGATATAAGTAAGAAAAACGTTTATAAATGTACTTTACAACAATAATAATGTTTTCTGTATCTATAGACTATTAAAGTATGAACTGTTTTTAGATAGTTTTAGGGCATGCCCTGGTGGAGTGGTGATTGCGTCAGCTACCTCTGAAGGAGCACAATCCACATACACCCCAAGGTCCCCAATTTATAGTTACTGAAGGAAAAGTCTGGTGATAAGTTCCTGACTTGACTTCTTCGCCAAGAATTCTTTTAAAAGTCAAACCTGATATTCCTTATAAAGTTCCAGTAAGATAAACTTAAACGCTCATATAAGATCAAACACTGTACTTCCTGCACTTATATAAATAGTTGGGTCAAGTTTAATGAGACAACTTATTTTTCAAATAAACTGTTATTGCTTTGATGTTCTTTGACAAAAAGAAGGTGATTAGAAGGAGAGACGCTATATTTCAATAGACGCGAGAGCACCCCCTTATGAGTTATCAGAGTGGGCTAATCACTAGCTATGGACTCTTTTTTTCTTTTTCCAAACTGGCTTCTGATTTTTTTATATATTGCATTAATAATTTACCTTTCTGACTTTTCTCCCATCCTTCTGTCTGGGAATCATTAAAAATAAAAACTTCCCTTTTCCCAAAGTCCTACAAGCCGAAACTGGACGACTTGATATAAATTTCAGAGAAGTCACCATAAAGAATCGTGTTTGGACTACCTGCCTGCCTGCCTCCTCATGGGCCGCTAAGTACCACGGTGAGGGCGCCCAAAGCCATCACCTGGGACATTCAAACTACAGACCAGAAAATGCATCAAAATTGCCTGTCTGTTTCACCATTTAAAGATATTATGAGACCAACACGTGAAATTTTTCTCCACTTGGCGCACCAGGTGAGCAGTCCCACATATACTCTGAGGTCCAGGGTTCAAGACTTGGGGCTCAGGGGAACAACCAATATGAGCGACTCAGTAAAAATAGGTAAGTGCTTCTTCCTCCTCTCCTCCTACCTGTGTACTCACCTTTCTGCCCACAGCTTTCCTTAAAAACAAAACAAAACAAAACAAAACAAAAAACAACTCTTCCCACTCTCTGTCCCATGGACTGAAATGCTGAGTTTATAATTTTCTGCATTAACCTTTATTATTTGTATTTCCATACCTAGAAACTCCTTCAGTCTGCTCTCCCAGCCTGAGAGCTCACGGCATGTAGAGGCCTCAGTCTGATGGGTGCCCACCTACGCCACCACCTCCTAAAATGATTGCTTAACTGAACCGACATCCTCAGGATGAAGAGATTGAGTCAATAAAATATGGAGTAAATCTACCACCTCCGCTTCTGGATTATGAAACTTCTTGGAGGAATTGCACAGAGGAAAAGGAAGGATGGCCGCATATGACACTCTGAAATATCTGACTTTGTCATCAGGATTAGTCTGAGCCAACGGCACTCTAAAAGCGCAGTTACAAGAAGGGCGTTCTGACCCTTCCCTTTTTCTTCCTTTGAACAGGACCTCAACCCCTCACAGAGAACCAGAGACCAGGAGGAAAGTTACATGTTCAGTGTCAAGGACAAGAAGTGAAGTCAAGAGAATTCTGTACAAACAGACCTTATTGAAACAAATTCTTAATTTCCATTAGCTTCTCCCTGTATTTCAGTTACTTTCCCATAACTGTCTCTCTTTATTCAATCTAGTCTAAAAACATGAGGGTTTGTTGTTTTGTTTTGTTTTCCATTTCTTTGGGTCATTTCCTTATGAGGGCTCCTGTGTTACAAAAAACAAATTATTTTGGGCAGGCCCTGGTGGAGTGGGGGGTTGGACACAGTCCACATGCATCCCAAGGTCCCAGGGTCATGCCCCAGGACTGACGGGAGCAGCCAAGATGACCAACGAAATACAGTGCCTCCTCCCCTTCTCTCTCCCTGCCTGCCTGCTCCCCTTCATTCCTGCTGCACCTTTCCTTAAACAAACAAAACCACAAAATGGATACTGCATAAATATGTATTTTTTTTCTCTTGTCAGTGTCAATTTAATTCCCAGGCCCAGAGAAAACCCTTACCTCTCATATACTAGGAAAATCAATTAAGAGGTTTTTTTCTCAAGATACAGGCTCTGTTTTTATTATGAGACTCAACTGTCTTGTTCTCTGAAATTGCTGAGAAACTGAAAAAGTCTCCGAATGTCTGCATGTCTGTGTTCGTGGCCTGTTACACTTCACGAATGCAGCTTGTGAAGCCTGGGTTCTAGTCCACCTTGAAATATAAATAAACACATTCTTCATTACACCACTGCAAGCAATGTAATAACTAGTCTATTAATTTTTTTTAAACATAATATTTCTCCTTTCCCATTATCCCGCCTGCCCCCACCCCCTACCCCCAGTGCCCCGTCTTTCTTCCTCTTCCCCGCCCTCTAGCCTCCCTTTTCCTTTCTCCAGAATCCCAGTAGCCAACTAACTGGATGGCTTGACCTTTTTAAATGAGTGAATTTCTCTTTCTCTGCTGCAGCTTCTCAGGAGAACAGATGGGAACAGGGCTAAGAGCCCAGGCTGAATCCCAGCAGCACCTCCAGGGACATTTCCGGGCAGATAATAGCTGAAGTCGCGGGAGAAGAGATAAGCGAGATTCTATCTTCAGTTAAGCAACAGTGATGTGTGTTCCCAGCCTCCATGTTTGGTAGTTTCCAGCGCTGGGTGCCTCCAGCTTTGTTCTCCATGGCACAGAGCACGCACATCATTGTGGGAGCCTCTTCGTCCCACCTGCACCGGCCTTTCGTCTTTCAAGGGGTTCCTCCGTAGGGTCCGGTTCTGGCTCCGTCTCCTGTCGCTTTTCCAGTGGCTCAGTCTGTGGGTTCATCTCTGTGGCCTTGAGTTTTCTGATCACCACAGGGAGGATCCTATCTGCCCTGGGTTGTTGCCAGATAGTGGGTGACATTCTACAGTCCTCCCGCAGTGCCCACTCCGTGGCCTGCGGAGCATAGCTGCAGAGATGAGAGGAGTCTAAAGTTCAGGGAGGACATGGGTTTAGGGTACATATCACCTAATTGTCTTCCCGGGGCAGCTGCCTGGAGAGCGCATGGGGGTCAGCCAAGGACGGAGTCATGGAGGGTCAGAGATTTGTGGCCACTGGGTTCAGGGGGAGAGGGTTTAGAGATGATGCACAGGACGCACCAAGGGACAAGAAACAAGGTACTTGAACCCCACAATGAGCCCCACACCCCACGGGCCCAATCCCACCCCAACCTGTCTTTGGAGAGCCCACTAAACACGTCTTTTTTTTTCTTTTTTTTTAAGGAAAGGTGCAGCAGGATTGAAGGCGAGCAGAGACAGGCAGCAGGAAGAGAGGGGACGGAGAACATTCTGTTTAGGTGCTCATCTTGTTGTTCCCCCAGCTGCAGGTCCGAACTTGAGTCCCGGGATGCAGGCAGACTATGTGCGGTGGCCTTATCCGCCAGGTCACCAGGGTGTGCCAGCTCAGAGCTATTTTTACACTGTTGAGCTGGTTTTTCCGTTTTTAAAACACTTCTGAATTAACATAAAAATAAAGAAGAATAGATAACAGACTAAATGTGGCCATGAAGCCTATAATGCTGTTAACTCTCTGCAGGAAAAATTCAACTTCTGATATATAGGAATGTTTGGCTCACCCGATGGAGCAGCGGTTAGGTCAGTTACCTCCGAGGGAGCAGGCCACATCCCCCTGGGTTCAAGTCCTGGTCTGGGGGGAACAACCAGTGCGAACAGCTAAATCAAAGTAAAATTAAATGCTTCCTCCTCCTCCCTCCTACTGCCTGTCTGTTTACTCGCCTTCACTCCTGCCTGCACCTTTTCTTAAAAAGGAAAGAAAAAACAGAGACTTGTTTGTAATAACAAAGACTGGAGACACCTGAAATATTCATCAATAATAGAATAAAGTGTAATTTGCTCATGTAATGAATATTATACACCCATGGAAATCAATAAGCCATAGCTGCGTGTAACAAGTGGGGTGCTTCTCCTAAACCATGTGGGCAAATTAAACAGGACACACACACACACACACACACACACACAACACAGTAAGGCTACATTTAGGATCAAAAATAATTAAAAGCAAGCTGTCTAATTCGGGGGTGCATAGATGGCTGGTGAGCTATTAAGGGGATGGGGAGGATTCCTCCTTACCGCTCTCATCCTTCTTGGCTGGTTTAACATTTAGACACAAGACAGACCAACAGGAAAAAAACACCAAATTTACCTTCATGCAGATGAAGCTGCCGTTATGCGTATGGGACCTGGTATTTTACTAGAACAAAATGCTTACATGCTTTTTCAGACAAAGAAATTGGTGGAGCTCTTGATTCGGTCATTTATTTAGTGAGAAGACTCAGGTCTTGGAAGCTTTGTGGAGGACATCCTCTGTCCTCTGTCCAGGTACAGGACAGGACCGGCAATGAGATTTGTCTCCTGCTTTTAATCAAGCAGGGGGCTCCTGCGGGGAGAATTTCTGCTTTATTTCTCAATCCAATTTAATCTAAAATAACCAGCATTCCACTTTGGCACATTTGGGAGTTAGCCTAGCCCTGAGCTCTGACACTAGGAAGAAAAAGGAAGAGATTATATTTTTCTTAAGAAGTCAAGGCTCACCCTGCTGGAGCAGCGGTGAGGTCCACTGCCCACAGTGGACGCAGGACACACACCCCTGGGTTCGATTCCTGGGTCCGGGTGTAAGCAAGCAGTCTGAGCAACTAAGTAATAAAGAGATAAGTAAATAAATAAGTCAAAACAGTGATTTGTCCTCACATGAAGGGAAGAGGCTGTGGTCAGGAAGGGGAACATGAGGTTTTCTGGGGTGTTGAGCAAGATCTCTCGTCCTGGCAGTTTGACACTTTTGTGGATTTCCCTGCATAACTAATCTTCTGTGTCTATGTTTTCGGCATCCATCTTGATGTCAGAGTGTATGAATAAGCCATTGTTACTTCAAGCTTTGTAGCAAACATCCCAAGACTCAGTGACTGGCTTAAAACCACCAGCCTTTATTCACAGCTCCCACGATCATCAGGGCCACTGGTTCCGACCACCTGCGGGTGGGGGCTGCTCTGCTTTCAGTCGCTCAGTGGCCGGGACACCTTCGCTCCCTGCATCTTCTCAGTGATCCGGAGGAGGCTCCTTTCACGGCAATGTCAGACATTCAGCACACACTGCCGTTTCCACCCTGCTGGCCAATGGAAGTCCTATGGCCAAGCCCAAACTGTCAAGCGATGGGCTCTACTCTGCCCGTGGTGAGGCAGGGGAGTGAAAAACTGGGGCCGATAATGCAATATTTCTCCGAATTAAAAAGCACAGGTTTAGAGTGACCCTGAGGTTGCTTCGGGGGCATACAGTGAGCAACAGAAACTCCAGCCTGCAGTTCAGAGAGGTCTCAAGTAGCAGACCAAGACTCCTGATTTAAGGTAGCAAGAAAACCCCATAGCAACTGAGCAGCCTGAGGACAGTGTCCCCAGATGAATCCAGAACGTCACTGTATGAGTCGGATTCAGAAAGGTCATGCACATAGGGACCTGCAGAGGTGCAAGAGGAAAGGACAAGTCAGGGGGCAGTTGTGACTGAATGGAAATTTACTAAAGGGCAGAGTTCCAGCAATGTGCTGGGATTTTGCTCTTGGGGATCCTCGGAGGAAGGAATGTGCGGAGTCGTGGGGACCAAATCCCAGCTGTTCCCTAGCAGCACAGCTGCCGAGCAGCGTCCTTGACCTTCTCTTCACTCATGTCGACTGGATGAGAGCACATAACATCATCAGGAGCAGTGTTCCCTCAAAGTGTCCCGATCCTGTTTTAAAAAACAAAACCAAACCAAGATGGCTCGCTCTGGTGGAGTAGCGGTTGGGTATAGTCCTCATACATCCCAAAGTCCCAGGTTCGGGTCCCAGGGCCTAGGGGCACAGCCAAGATGCACAGCTAAGAAGAAGAGGTCAGGCTTCTGCCCTCCACAAAGGTGACACCACGGTCAGTGCCCTGGAGGACTTCCTGTGTGTGCTTGAGTAGAGGGGAAGGGACACGTCATAGAAATTCAAGGCGAGGCATCAGCAGGGCTGAGCAGACTCATGTGCTGTGTGTGGTGATGACAGGGAGGAAGGATCAGCTCCTCGAGACTGGAAGGAACAGGGAGGGCCAGGTTTACAAAAGAGGAAACATCTAGCACAGGACAAACAGGACAGTCAGGGAGCAGGGACAGGACAGAGTCCAGGTGTGTAAGATGTGGAGGGTACAGGTGGCTGATGGGGCTGGAAAGGAAATCTGGGCTCCAGAACAGAGAACCTCCAAGACCTGGGGGACTTGGGCTGACGATCTGAGGCAGTGGGAGCCACTGTGGGGATTAGAGAGGGTAGCATGATGAAAGTCACCCTGTAGAAGGTATCTGATAGGAAAGGGAACAATGAGTTGGCTCACAGGAACTGAAGCGGGGGATCGCCAGGGGGCTGGCACATGGAGATGATAAAAATGCAAGGTAGGAAGTTTGACTTGGGAATCCTTCCACTGGGCCTCTCCTTGTCCCCTCAGCATAGGGACAGTGCTGCACTGTCCCCACTGGAGGGTAAAGTTTGGACTAATTTAATGCCCTTTCTCCTCCCCCACCCCCTTGAACATGAGGAGAGGACTAAGGCCGAGAGTCGGGCTGTGCCAGGTGGGGACCGAAACTGTGGCCCAGGGTGAAAAGGAAGGGGAATCTGTGTGTCTTCCTTATGTGACTCACTTCTGCAGAGTCATGGCCCACTCAGCCCAAGCTGGGAAATCTCGAAATGGAGACTTGCACATCTGTTAGTGGGACAGGCCCACGTTCTCCAAAACAGGGCAGACTGGGAAAGCTCAGTCTAGGTGAGCACATTGTAAACCACCAGGATGGTGCCGTGTCGCTGATTTGGGGGGCTCCATTCCAATGACACCTCAAGATTAACTTTTTTACCACTTGCATTAAAAATATCAAACCACACATCCTGGGCTGGGGGTTCAGATAATCTGGTCTCCATAGCTATGGGATAAATCACACCACCTCAGTGTTGCCGTGTGTAGAATCACTTGGCCACCCCGGTAGCTGGCTTGGCTCCTGCTCCCAGACTCTAGCCCTCGACACCAGACACGGTGAAGCCCTGCAGCATGGACCAGCGGGGCCAGGGGTCCGACTCCATCATTTTCTAGTCAGGCTTCTGGGGAAGCTATTTTTCCTCTCTGTGCCTCAGTTTCCTCATGTGAAAAATGGTGAGGGTAATATGTCCTAACTCGCAGCTCACTGGGGAGGATTAAAGGGCAGTGCTTAGGAGAATATCTGGCACGTGGAAGGAGCTCAAGAGTAATTATTCCATAGCCCAAAGTGGGAAGCACCCCAAGCATCTCTTACAGGTGGATGAATAAGCAAAATGTGTTCCAGCCATGCCATGGAATATTATCCAGCTCCATAAAGGAAGGAAATTCTGATGCGTGATGGCTGATACATGGATGAACCTGGAGGGCATAATGCTAAGTGAGACATGTCAGTCACAAAGGGACACATACAGTGTGATTCCGCTTATGCGAGGTACCTGGAGTGGTCAGATTCAGAGACAGAGAGATGTTTTGATGGCAGAAAGGGAGCAAGGGAAGAAGGGAGGAAGATGTCAGTTATCAGGGGCTGGGGGAGCGGGGAATGGGGACTTCTGCTGAATGGGGACAGTCTGTTTGGGAAGATGGAAAACTTTCTGGAACTGGGTGGTGGTGACGGTTGGGTTGTGCACTGTGGAAGTGCTTCATGACCCTGAACAGCACACTGAAAAGTGGTGAAAATTATGTTATGTCTATTTTAGCACAACTTTTTTTTTTTTTTTTAGCATTAGCTGTTGTTAGTCCGTCTCTACCAGCTGGAGGGTTTCCTTACAACACGGAACCCACGTGGATGCACTCAAGCACTGTCTACCTGCAACGGAGAGACACGCTCCAACTTGCTCCCCCCTCCCTCCCCCAAGCCCCCTTCCCCACCTTGTCCTCTTAACAGCAAGTTGCCTTCCCGCCTTTAAATCCAATCCCATCTTTGTTGCATGTCAGGGAAGCGGTGGAGCAAACGGCCTCTGTGAGAAAAGAGCTGGGAGCTCAGAGCAGAGCCCCAGACCCACTGAAATCCAGGGCAGCTCCAGCCTCACCTCCTTAACCTTTCAACTACTGTCCAGTTTCCAGAAGCTGGACACCCAGCTTCTCTTGGTGACCCCCTCTGATTAGCACCAGGCCAACAAGTACATGTTGAGTTTGTATGTCCTTGGGCCATTTGTGGTCTCGGCAAAGCCCTGTCCCCTGGTGAGGGCCAGCGGGCTGGGGCCATCGGCAGACGCTTCTTACTTAGAACCTGGCCCAGTGAAATGCCCGGGACAAGGGCCCTGGCCCTCGCTGCAGGAATCTCACACCCTTTAAGAAACCATCACTGAATCTGGTCCTATTAGCAGGATTCCAAGGCGGTGCTGTTCAGCCTGGGTGACCAGGTGAACTGGGGAGGGGACTTAACCAATACTGACACTCGCCCACCGCCCCCAGGTTCACATCAACCATTCGGGTGCAGCCCGGTATTTGGATTTTTTATTTTTTCGAGGAATGGTATAAGCAGGTAGAAGAAGAAGCATTTACTTATTTTGATTCAGTTGTTCATCTTGGTTGCCCGCCCCCTCTGGAACACGGGTCCTCGAGATGTATGTGGACCAGGGCGCTCCAGGGTATGGGGGTTCGTAAAGCTCTCGGGGGATTCTGATGTGCAGCCAGGCTCGAAGGCACCTGCTCTGGAGTTCAAAGGGAAGAGCGTGGCTCTGCCGGCCAGGGAGCCGCAGCAGAGGTCAAGGACATAAGGACAAGGCGCGGAGGGAGCAGTCGGAGCAGGTGGGTTCTGTCTGCTGTTTCTCAAGGTCACCAGCGGGTTAGGTCTGTGCGCACACGCTGACGCCCAGGGCCGCCCTTCTGTGCAGAAAACATGGATTTGTAAATGCAAAATATTTCCTCTAAAGGGCCGCTTTTCTGCCAAGTCACAGTGTCTGGGCTTCCCCCAGAACTTGGCCTGTAACTGGCCAGAGGGGTGCGGTCAAAACAAACCCGGCAGCCTGCTGATTTCAGGGCTCAGATGTAATAACTACCCCGGCAGAGGTGTCTCTTCAAACCATGAGGTCTGCTCTTGCCACTGTTTCGAAATCCGTGGCCGGGAGGCGCTGACTCACTTCCCCAGGCTCCGGAGTCATGTGGCTTCTTGGCGCGTCTGCCCTGCTGCGCGTGGTTGGGGTGGAGGCTCCCAGACGGAACCCAGGGCCTAGACTCCTGACCTGGGGCTGCAATACTGGGGCGGGGGCAGGGGTGGGGGCCACTGAGAAGACAGTCTGGGCTTTGAGAGCTTTGCGGGAAGGGACCCGTGTAAATACAACAGCTGGCCAGCCTGGATTCCTGCCTCCGGAATGTCCCTCCCAGCGTGTGGAAGACGCTGGGTGGCTGACATCAGCCAGGTCCTGCCGGCATCCATCATACTTACTGCCAGGCGCTCTTCTAGGCTCCTGAAAAGTGGCCGTGGCAGCTCGGGCAGGGACAGGTGACCTGACCTTTTTTATTTTTTTAAGACTTCTTTAAGAGCAGTTTTAGGGTTACAACAAAAATTGAGAAGGTACAGAGGTTTCCCATACTGATTCTGCTCCCACAGATTCTGCCCTCTCCTTTATCAACTGCCCAGAGTGATCCTCTTTTATTTTTATTAATTGAATATTAAGGTAACTTTGCTTTACAAAATAATATAAACCCATATGTAAAGGTTTCCTGTTCCTCAGACATATGTCAGCAGCCCACCATGCCTACCGCCAAGTCACCAAGTCCTTCACCGTGTCCCTGGGACCCCAGCACCATTTGCCTCACCCCTTCCCCACTGGGGACCTCAGATCTATTGTCAGTGTCCCAGGTTGGTTTCGTTCCGTCTGTTCCTTTGCTCTGTTTCTTTATATTCCACATATGAGCGAGATCATCCAGTATTGTCTTTCTCCTTCTGACTCACTTCACTAAGCATCAGCCCCTCTAGTCCCCTCCATGGTGTCCCAATGACAGGGCTGCATCTCTTCCCAGGGCTGTGCAGTATTCCATTGTGTATGTGGACCACATCTTCTTGATCCAGTCATCTGATGTTGGGTGCTTAGGTCATTTCCAATTCTTGGCTATTATAACTAATCTGCAGTAAACATGGGGGTGCACTTATCTCTGTGAATCAGTGTTTTGGTTCTTTTGGGTAAATATCCAGAAGTGGGATGATGGGATTGTTTGGGATTCTTGCTTTCCATAAGAGTTACACCAATTTGCACTCCCACCAACAGTGTAAAAGTGTTCCCTTTTCTCCACGTCCTCACCAGCATTTGTTTCTAGCTACCCTAAGTAGATGACCC
Source organism: Solenodon paradoxus (assembly GCA_004363575.1). Lineage (NCBI taxonomy): Eukaryota > Metazoa > Chordata > Mammalia > Eulipotyphla > Solenodontidae > Solenodon > Solenodon paradoxus. Next base: position 98,795 of record RJWH01004222.1, on the reverse strand, counting down.
TACATGGACACATCATAATCACCCAAAGTTCACCTCCACGCTTGGTGGCGTGCATTCTGTGGGTTCGCACAAACGCATAATGGCCTGTGTCCACCGTGATGAAACTGAACTGACTATTTTCATTGCCCTCGTCATCCTCCGTCCTCTGCCTATTCATTTCTCCCCGCCCGTCCCCCGGTCATGTTGTTGTCTCCAGATGTCACAGAGTTGGATCAAAAAGGACCGCCTTTTCAGATTGGCTTCTTGCACTTTAGTAGGATACATTTCAGTTTCCTCCAGGCCTTTCCATGGCTTAAGAGCTCATTTCTTTTTAGAGTCGAATAAGGTTCCATATTTGGATGGACAGTTGTTAATCTAGTCACCTGCAGAAGGGCATCTTCGTGGCTTCCGAGTTCGGACAATGACCAAGAAAACTGTTATAAACATCTGTGAGTAGGTTTTTGTGTGAACCCATATTTAACTCCCCTGGGTTAACACCAAGGAATGTGATTGCTGTGTGATGTGGGAAGCACATGTTTACATTTGTAAGAAGTTGCCAAGTCATTATCCAAAATGTCTGCAGCACTTTTCATTCCTCGGCAATGGATGGGCGCTCCCACGTTTGGTGCTGACAGTGTTCTGGATTTTGACCATTCTAATATTTGTCCATGGCGTTAAATCACTATTTCCCTGTCGCCATGTGACTCAAAATATCTTTTCCTTGGCTTACTTGCCTTCTGGTTATGTACTTTGATAAGGGCTCTGTTAACATCTTTGGCCTATTTGTTTGAGTTGATGAGTTGATTTTTTTGTGTTCTCTTCGAGTTTTAAGAGTTCTTGTATATTTTGTTAACAGCCCTTTCTCCAGTGTGCCTTTGGCCAATATTTTCTACCACTTTGTGACGTGTCTTCTAATTCTTTTGAAGTCTTTTGCAGACCAGAAGTGTTTCCTTTTAACAGGACCCTGCCTCCTCGTGGAGCTGACCAAGATGTGTGCTTGGAGAACGGCGTTCACTGTCTTCGGACAATTCTTTTTAAATCATTTACTGTAATAGTCAACATGTGGTGCTTACTGCCAGCATCTGCACTAAATCCCGGGTGTGCGCGCCTTTTGACAATAGCTATTTTCTTTTGTTGCAGACCTCCTGAAACCCCACTGAGTTCTTGGACTCTCGGGTAGTAGAAGTTATTCAGAGCCTAGACTGTTGCCCAAAGTTTATCGGGGCCTATGCGTAGGGACAGCAGCTTGGAGGACAGGACGCTGGCTATTTCACACGCCTTGGTCCAATCATCATGGTCCAATCTGGCCAGCAGTTCCAGTGGACGTCATCCGCCAGCCTCTTTTCCCAGGTGTCTCCCACCCTGGATCTCCCAACTGCGCAGCCTCAGTTCTTGTTTTCCTTGCCTTCTTTTTTTTTTTTTCCTCTGAATTTCCCATTCAGAAAATGAAGTAGGAAATTAAGTAAGGAGTGGTACAAAGCAGTAGCTGGAAATTGAGCACGGAGTGGTGTGAGGAGCAGATCAAAACAGAGAAAAAGGAAAAACCAAACCACCTGCCATCACTAGGCAGGTTCAAGCTCCATAAGCCAGGGAGCCCACTCCTTCAGGACCCTGCTGTCCCTTTCATCACGATTCCCATTCCCTTTTCTCCAATCATGTTTCGTGCATTTGGGTGTGTTTTCTATGCATATATTCTAGCTTACATGTATGTCAGGCATGCTCCTGTACATTAGGAGACACACACGTTTCCTCCACCCGTGTTAGTAAGATCCGCCTGTGCTTTCCCCGCTGCTCACAGCTATGTGATGGTCCGCATTTTGCCTGTTGAGCCCCGATGGAAGGACTCTGGTTACCCCAGCGCTCTGACACGAGAAACATCCTCATCTACTGTATTTTGCCGTGTATGATGTGTTCCTGTATATAATGCGCACCCATGCTTTTGGCCCACACTTTCAGGAAAAAAAATACACTTTCGTTTTCATTTTTTAATTCAAATTTTATCTGTTTCTTGCTTTTTGCATTATAAAGACATTTAGCATTTTTTTTAACATATTGTGGTACAAGAAATTTTATGTAACAAATTACAACACGTAAGAACACATATAAGTTACAAGAAATAAAAGCATAACAAACATTTCTATAGACACGGAATTAGTACTACCCATATATAATGTGTATCCTTCTTTTTCCCTCACAAATTTGGGCAAGAAAAGTGCGCATTATATACAGCAAAATATGGGATGTGTCCTTCGTCTCTGCACGCGGGACTTCTGGATATGTGCACGTTCCTAAGAGTGGATTACTGGTCACTGGTGACACACCAGGACTGGATTGCTGGTGACATGGTGACAGAGTCTAGCTAAGTGAGGCAGGTGGCTCTCAGAGCGGCTGCAGCAGCCACCCACAACCACCCACAACCACCAGTAAGGTAGAGAGCTTGTGACCCATGTCCCTAACCCATTTGCTGTTATTCAGCTTTTTAAGCTTTCCCAAATAGGTAGAAAATACCGTCCCACTGGTTTCATTTGCAGTTATCTCACCACCAGTGAACACCTCCCCATGTTTGCTTAGTCCTCCAGGTTTCTTATTCTGGAAGTTACCTACTCATACTCTGCCCATTTCTCCCCTGGGCTCCTCCTTCTGTCTTGTTGATAGACAGGAGTGCCTGTATCTTTTGGATATCAGTCACTCTTCAGTTTAGACACTGCCATGTCTTTTCCCATCTCTGCTTGTCCCCTTTGGCCATTGTGTCCTGTTTTAGAGAAATCCTTAGTGGAAAGGATCAGATTGATGTCGAGTCTTTCATTGTGCTGCAAGGCGCTTTGCTTTTTCTTTTTCTTTCCTAAAGAAAGGAAGGCAGGAAAGAGGGGAGAAAAGAAGAAGCATTTTTATTTAGTTGGTTGTTTAATTTTTGGTTTTTCTCCCGGGCTCCAGGTCAAGAACCTGGCTCCATGGGCTTTACAGGTTCTGCACACCAGTCATCTCATCCACCCGAGCCACCCTTTAGTAAAGGTGGGCTCCTTTCAGATTTTTTTTTTTTTAAGGAAAGGTGCAGGCAGGAATGAAGGCAAGTAGACAAGCAGGAAGATAAAGGAGGAAGAAGCATCTTATTTTTATCTAGTGAACTACTAGTCCCGGGACCTGGGACTTGAACTAGGCATCTATGACCTGTGCTCCTTTGGAGGCGATTGCTCTAACCACTGCTCTACCAGGGCACGCCACACTCTTTTACTTTTTGAAAGAAGTCTTTCCTCGCCTCTAGTTCATAAAGGTAACGTCTCCCCTCTCTGTGCATCACTTTATGTCCCGCAGCTGGGACTTCAGGCGTCTGCACCCTAGCTTTGTAAATGGTGTTTATCGGGATCCAGCTGTGCAGTCTCTTCTCCCTACACTCAGTGTCTTCATCACAAGTCTCTGAGGCAGAGGAGGAAACTGAGGGCAAAGAAGTTCAAATTCCAGCAAGTGGCAGAACGCAAACCTGATTTCATTTCTTTAAGCATCGAATCATAGGACTGAAGGTTGGGAGTCTGAATTCACCCAGCGTGATCATCATCCATTCCTGGGGGGACGGACGAGACCCTCAGTTTGGCCTCTTGGACTCAGCTCAATCAGAAATATCAGCACCCCCTGGAAACACCACCCGCAGACTCCAGCCTCAAGAGGAAGCCCCTTTCTTCTCTCTGACCACTGCCACGGAGGTCACTTCTCCTCCCTCGACATCGGTCCTCCTTCTACTTCCTGTCCTACTGTTTAGTGCGTGTGGCCTCTAATGAGTCGTGATTACGAAGAGGGAGTGGGCACTTTCTATATGCTGGGGACTGTTCCAAACACCAAGAGGGATTCACTCAGGTATTCCCAGCAACCCTATTGGGTGGGTATTACCACTGGATCTGTTTTGCAGGTTATAAAATAGAGGCCAAAGGTCTTACAGCTGGTACATAGCAGAGCAGGGATCTGAACCCAGGTCAGAGCCTGCCCTTAGACCGCTGAGTCCAACTGTCCTCATGATGCCAGTCACAGATCAAGTACAGGCATCAGAGATGAAGAAACCCAGGTATCTGGCACGCCCTGGTGGAGTAGTGGTTAACCAGTCCCGTCCCAGGGAGCACCGGCCATAGGCCCCTGGGTTCAGATCCAGGGGAGAGGCAAGCAGTGTGAACAAACAAAATAAAATAGACAAGTGCTTCTTCCTCCTCTCTCTTCCTGCCTGCCTGCTCGCTTTCATTCCTGCCTGCACCTTTCCTTTAAAAAACAACCAGATCACCGAGAAAGGCTTTGACGTTTTTTCTGAGCATGGCTGTCATAAATGTCACAGACCCTTGCCATCATCTCAGCAGCCTGGTTGTCGCCTCTTTGGTGGAGAGGAAGACCCCAAGCAGGCAGCTCCGCAAAGCGAGCCCACCCACCCAAGCTCACCCAGGAAGCCTGCTGAAGCTGTGGATTGAGGGAGCCTTCAAGCAGCTGTGGGGGCCACGCCCCTGCCCAGCCAGACTGTGGGGCGCTTTTCACTGCACTTGGCAGAGGCTCTAAGTCCCCTTTGTGTCATGGAATGCAGGGGACAGCAGTATGACTGCCTGTGCCCACTCTGGGGCCTTTGTTCCCCTCTCCAGGGACCCACAGTCCTTTCTAGATCTTGTTTCCCTGCCCCCACCCCATCTCAGTGACTGGCCATGCTCCTCATGTTTCCTGTCCCCTCTCTCTTCCCTCCAGCTTCCGTCTCTTCCCCTCTTTGGATACATAATCCATCTGTCCTCTGTGCACCTTCTTTTACCTCTAACCTTGAATCCCCAATCCCCTGCAGCTGGCTCTGTGCAATGTCACCTCTTCCCCTTCCCTTCTGGCCCTCTCCCCCATCCTCCTCCCCACTGGCTCCTGGGCCCCCCAGGCCTCCAGGCAGGTTCCACCCCCAGCTGTGCTTCTTCTTGGCAGTCCTCTCTGACACGTGACAAGGGTCAGATCTGAACATAAGCAACACAACGGGCTTGGCTGCTTCTCACTGAAGTCCTGTCATCTCGAGCAGCAGAACAAGGCAGCCGAGGGGGTAGCGTAAGGGACAAAAGCACGCAGGTGTCCACCTGTTTTGGGAAAAGCAGTCTTTGCATTTGCAAGACCCCAAAGAGAAGGTCTAGGCAATTCACCCACAAGTCAATTGCCTCCTGCACCTGGGTGCTGGGACCCAGGAGGACACCGGGATTGAGGCCAAGGTCACAGGCTGGTGCTGACCACCAGGTCAGGGCTCCTGGCCCCAGGACTTGGCGCCCTTCTGTCCTGCTGAGGCCGGCGGGCGCTGACTGGACACCAGTGGAAGCACAGGGCTGGGGACTCAGGACGCAGGGCTGCTGGCTGGGCCATCCTGGGCCTCAGGGCGCCCTCCCTGATCTCTTGTTCCCACTTCGAGAAACCTCATCACCACCACCTGCCATCCTGCTGCAACAAGTTGCCACAAACTCAGGAGCTTAAAATCAGTTTATTTCCTTACTGTTCTGGAGCCAAAGTGTCGCCTGGGTGATGTGTGATGGCTGAAGCATTAGGAGATGAGAGCCAGTGGGGCCCAGACCCGGTAGGGCCCGGTGTGTCATGCTTTGGAATGAGGTTTTACCCCCCCGGTGATAGCGGTCATCACCAAAGAAAGGAGGAGGCCAAGGCGCCTGAGTGGGAACTGTGGGCAGGCCACTCCTTGGCAGGTGTGATGCCTCGGTGGTTACACAGCCTCTCTACTCCTGTTTCCTCCTCTAACATCGTGCCTCTTAGACTTGTTGCAAGAACAAAATGAGAGAAGGCAAATAAAAAAGGCACCTAGAAAAAAGATGTGGTATCTCTACACAACGAAATACCCCACAGCCATGAAAAAGATGGCAGCCGGCCATTTTTGACAGCATGGATGGAGCCTGAGGGGATCGTGCTAAGTAAACAAAGTCAGAAGGAGAGAGAAATTTTGATGACCTCACTCATAGGTGTAGTGTAAAGAAACAAAGCAAAGGGACAGACTAAACAAAAGCATGGACATTGAAAACAGAACTGAAGTTACCAGGAGAGAAGGGCTGCGGGGGAAACAAAGGGTAGCTGGATTCCAGGGACCGTGGTGAGGATGGTGGTGGGTGTGGTGTGTTATCATTATTTGATGATATCAACCTGCACCTACAAACTTATGTTATTTTGTAAATCAAAGTTATTGCAAGAAAAAATAAAGAATATTTACCACTCCATTATTATAAAGTCACAAAGTCACATTAACCTTTACCACACACAAACATATGCATATAACTATATCTACAATCACATATATATGTAGATTTTTTTTTTTTTCAAATAATTACTTGCTGAGGAGGAAAAAGCTATTCCTCCATGAGCTTCAGCTTTTTAGGTACAGAGATTCATTATTATCACAAATGGATATAGACTCTAACTTTTGATCCCAAGTCTATGATCACAGCAAAACCTATGGGACATGTCTAGAGGCAAATTTGAATTTGCTTGCATGTTTGTTCATGGAAATTGCCTTTGAGACGGATGCTGTGTCTGGTCTGAATGTATGCATTTATGTTCTAATCAGTAAAAACGCCTAGAACACTACCAGTCTTCGCTCCACAACACTCAGGCCACTGTTTATTACAGTGATTGAAGGCATTCGGCCTGGACAAGGTAGGGTAGGAGCACTGCCCCTGGGAGCTGGCAGGAGAGAGGATTTATAGCTCCAGGGGCCTGCGGGCAGATTCTTTCTTGGCAGGCTCTACAGAACGTTCCAGGAGGCACCGTGGGTGGTGAGAACTTCCCAGCAGCTCAGCCTTCAGGAGACAAAGAGAAGCCCTGAATAGTGCCTTCCCAGTGGCTGAAAGTCCCACTCTCCTGGACCCTCCACTGCCCAGTGGCTAGAAGCCAGCGGAGGGGCTGGCAGCAGCGCCTTAGGCATTGCTCAAGATGGGAGCTTCCTCTGATTCACCTCTGCCTCCTTCCCCACCCCGACCCCATTCACCCTTGGTTTGAAGGACTTTGAAGGGCTCTGAGCCAACCCCTCCAGGGTTTCCATGTGCAAAGCCCTGTTAGAGGTGAAAGAATATAGCCTCTTGCTGTTTGCTGGATGTGAGCCCCTGCCCATGATTTCTTGTTCCTGAGAAGAGGCTCAGAGACCAGGGCCTGGGGACAGCTGCTTCCCTGTGAACAGAGTCTTGTTCGCCCCTCAGACAGTGGTGGAGGTGCAGGGACCACCTTCTGGTTTGAGTCACACGTCACCACCTCCTGCCACTGCCCACTCTCTGTGTCAAGGGGGCTTCCTGGTGCTCCTGTGTGACCCAGATCCAGGGCCCCACGCTGGAAGGTCCTTATGCTGTGGAGTGGGCTGAGCAGTTGGCAGCCTTAGCCTGAGACTCCACTTCCAAAATCCCACCATCCTCCCATCTTGCTCAAGCCCCAGGCAGAGGACCGTTTCTCTTCCCCCTCGCCTGCATCTCCAGCTCCAGGAGACAAAAATATGACTCAACATGTGATGGGGGGGTGAGCAAAGCACTCGGATGAGATGCAGAATCTGTCAGCAAACGATTCGCTGAGAGAGCCATGTGGCCAGGACCACACGGCAAGGTGATTAGAATGAGCAGCAATGCGTTTTTGCTCCCTGGGGCTGGAAAGTTCCCTTAAGAAAGGAGCACACACTTGGGTGAGCGCCATGTGCCTCACTCCACGTGTGTTGCCTTTCAGAGATTTCCACATATACCTGGGGGGTGGACCTCCCTGGGCCTAGCAGGAGCTGTAGCTCTCAGGGCTGCTTGGACTCAACTGGGGTGGGGATGTGTCTTCAGACCCCAGTTGCTAAGGGATCTTCTTTGTAAGCCCATCTTCATCCTGCCTGTGTGGTAGTATTCCTCTGCACCCCTACTTTGTAGATTTTAAGTTATGCTATTTCCCATCACATGGAGGACCCTAAAGGGGGATTCCCTTTATGGAGAAAAACTAGGTCTTTTTGTCTCTAGAGTAGATATGATTAATGTCACAGTTAGGAATATATTTCATTGCATATAAAACAAAAAACAGTAAAAGTTGATCAATGTTGTCTTAAGAAATAGTTGTTTATTTTGAGAAGATGACAGGACTCCGGGTTCTCCGGTTCTCTTAGTTTTCCCCTCATGGTTTCAAGATGGTTGCAGCAGCTCCACACATCACATCATCAGACCATGTTTGGAAGCAGGAAGTGATATCAGACAAGTTTCTTTTCTGTAGACTTCTTATCAGCAAGCAAATATTTTCAAGAACTGAACAGCTGAGCTCTCTTTGCATCACTGGCCAAAAATAGGTCAAAGTCTCCCCCGTGGCATAGCTTGATGGAGTAGCAGTTAGGTCTGCTGCCTCCACCCCAAGTACAGTCCATATACATCCCAAGGATCCAGGTTCATATCCTGGGTCGGGGGCCAGGGTCGGGCAGTCAACCAAATAAAATGAATAAAATACTTCTTCCTCCTCTTTCTTCCTGCCTCCCACCCAAATAAAGCAAGAAATTGTGTAGGCTGCATAACCTAGTGGGCTTTCTGAGAGGAATAAACGAGAGCATGGATGTTTTGCACTTAGCATAGTATTGGACACATGATGTAAATTCAGCCATTATTATTATCAGCAGCAACTTTTACATTTTAGTTTAAAAATGATCACTACATCACTACAGTAAAGTTGATTTATTTTATATACATACATACATACATACATATATATATATATATATATATATATATATATACACATAGTTTTTGTTTTTGGGGTTTTTTTTTTTTTTTGGCTTTATATGGCCTGCCTCTCAGCCACCTGAGCCTCCAGGGTGTGCCAGAATTGACTTCTTTTAGTGCACAGTTCTTGAATTTTAACAGGTGTATAGATTCGTGTAACTGTCACCATATCAGAATACTCAACCACGGTTCCATCGTCCCGTCAAACACAAACTCCCTTGTTCTGCCTCTGAATAGTCTTCCCTTTCCCCACTCATCACCCATGACACTGTCTTCCCTCTTCCCCATCTGCCTTCCCTCCTCCCAGTGTTTCACTCAAAACGTCACGCACATGGGATCTCGCAGTAAGAACCCGAGCCCGACCTCTCACGCTTCGTGGGATGCCGCGGCGGTCCCTTCGCGTTGCTGCCTGTGCCACCACCGTCGTTCCTCGGAGGGACACACCGGCGCCGTGCACTGATTCTTTCCGTGGAGGTAAAACTCACAGACCGGACCCCGACTTTATTTTCAAGTGTAGAATTCGGTCATTCAAATTTGAGCACATCTGAAAGGCTGCCCGGTCATCACCGGTCTCTCGTTCCAGTACATTGTTTTCGCCCCCAAAAGGAGCCCCCCCACTCACGGGAGCAATCACCTCCTATTACCCTCTGTCTCTGGGCCCCAACAACCGCGCGTCTCTTGCCTCTGTGGATTAGTCTGTTCTGGATGTTTCGGATACATGCAGCCACACAATATGGGGCCGTCTGTCTCTGGCTTTTTCCTCTTACCGTCGTGTTTTCAAGGTTCGCCTGTGCCGTAGCAGGTGCCATTGCCTTCTGGGGCTTTGTCATTGCTTTCACAGGCCATGGCGTGGGTACAAAGCCTTTATTCCTCCACTCGCCAGCTGAGGGCCATTCTGTGTTCAACCTAGCGCTGTCGCGAACATTTGTGAATAGGCTTTTGTTTAAACACTGTTTTCAACCCTGTTGGGGGTGTGTGTGTGTGTGTGTGTGTGTGTGTGTGTGTGTGTGTGTGTGTAGTAGTAGGATTGCTGGCCTATATGCTAATTTTCTGGTCAGCTTTTTGAGGCTTGTCAAGCCATTTTCCTCAGTAACAGTAATGGCGTCATTTTTCCTTCCCACCAGCGACGTGTGAGATCTCCAGTCTCTGCATCTTCACCAGCACTCTCTGTTCTGTATCTCTTTCATTAGTATTATTACAGCCACTCGAGCGGGCAGAAAGTGCTATCTCATTGTGGCTTTTACTTGCTTTCTCTCATGATAAAGGGCATCAAATGCCCTGCACCTATTGGCCATTTATGCATCGTCTTTGCAAGGACTGTATTCATTTCCTTTGCCCATTTTTCATTTGAGCTGCCTATCATGCTATCACTGAGTTCTTTGTGTATTCTTTGTATATTCTGGGTCCTAGGTCCTTATCAGACATATGCTCCCCCCAGCCCAGGATATGAACCCAGGTCCTTGGGATGTGTGTGGACCACACTCAGCCAGAGGCAGCGAACTGAACCGCTATTCCACCAGGGCACACACCAAAGTGATATATTTTCATGAAGTCAAATTTATCTAGAATTTAGAATATATAAATTCTACAATAAAACGACAAAATAGGGAGCAAGTGAAGCCCCCATATTTTGTCAGGTGCCCTTCCTAGCAATCCCCCATAAGCCCTCCTAAAAGGAAAGGCTCCGAGTGTGCCCTGGTGGCCTAGCGGATAAGTCTACCACCTCTGGCTGACGCAGTCCACAGCATGCATCCCGAAGACCAGGGCTCGTGATCCAGGGCCGGTGGAACAACCAAAATAAAATAAATAAGATAAATAATTGCTTCTTCCTCTTCACACACACACACACACACACAGCAATCACAGGGCAGGATGGGCTGGTGCCTGTGGGTGGGAGAAGAATTTCAGAGAGCGGGGAGATGGAGCAAGGGAGAAAGGCTGTGTGGCCGTGAATGGCTTCTTTCTTGCACTGGTTTCTCCTTCCGGAGTGGTCTGGAGGCCTGTCCAGCTGCTGCCTTGTTTCTGTTTCAGAAGTATTGCCAATGTGTGCGTCCTTTCTTAGCACGAGGAAAGCTATGACACTGGCCACCGAGTTGTTCCAGGAGTGCCTCTTCTCCTTTTCTCTGCCCTCCCACCCATGCTGGGTGCAGTTAAAGTTGGATCCTCAGACAACGTCTCATTAGAGAGTGAGGGAAAGTCTGACCCTCTTTGGTTTCGAACTGCGAAGGCCAAAACCAGGCCTCAGGGCAGGCCTCCCGACCCTCAGGGGCACACCCTGGCCGTAGCCCGGTTCTGCTGTCCACGGAGGGACTCGAGGGCTTTCGCTCAGGGGGAAGAAGCTTGTTCTGGGCTGTAGGGCACAGCTGGCTTTGCTGGTGCTGAAACCAAGCTTTCACTTCCTCTGGAAATTCCATGCACTTGACCGCCAAGATCGTGTGCGTGTGCGTGTGCGTGTGTGTGTGCAATTCCCCTGGGGGTTTGGTTCATGGACTTTCTGAGTGATGGGTCAACTTCAGTAGGATTGCCCAGAAAGTTTTCCAACCAGAAGGACGAAGATGAACACCCAGAAACCAAGGCCTGACGTCAGTGAGTGCATTAGCAGACATGTCCTCTCAGCATTCCAGTGACACGGTGAGTTCTGATCCCTGCTCTGTGTGCAGCCTGGAGATCTTGGGCAGGCCATGGGCCATGGCCTCCTGACCCTAGGGTCACCTGAGTTCATTTGTGTCCACTCTGGGTCACTTCATAGAGGCCCAGCTCTGAGGGAGGCCCTGTTAGAGACGCAGAAGCAAGATGGGAGTGGCCCTTGCCTGCCGAGGGCAGGTGGAGACACATGATGGGAAGGGAGGGGAGACGAAGGACAGGAGGTCCCGGAGTGGGGTGGGGCCGTAAGTGCCGGAGGAACAAAGGGTCTGGTGTAGGTGCTCAAGAAGGGCTTTCGGGGGGATTGGAAGGGGGTTTTGGAGACAGGGAAGATGGCACGGGCACAGGCCAGGGTGTGGTTCATGCTGGGGAGTAGCGACGGAGGAAGCACTCTAGACACCTGGCCCAGTCCCCCTCACTGCTCCCGCACAACCATCAGGGCAGCAGGAAATCTTATCTGTGAGTTCAGACTGACATTGAGTGAGCTCCTTGCTGGGACAGGGCCTCCTCTTCTAGGCGCTAAGCTAGCCTTTCAGCAGTACCCAGGGCTCCCAGAAGGACAGAGCCGCCTGTGTTCTTTGAGTGCCTCGCGGAGCCAGACGTGTGGTCACTCACTGAGCAGACTGCTGACTCCCACGTGTCAAGGTCGGATGACGACACTTCCTGCCGGGATGCGACAGCTTCAGTTACTTTTCTTCGGACACATAGATGTGTATGGAAAACTTACAAACCCGAACAGTTGTTTTTGGCAAAGTAAGTTCCAAAATACTCCGTACAACCAAGCAAACAGGGTCCCTGATCTCTCCTCCCAGGAGCTGTGGAGCCAGGCCAGGTACTGATTAACCTCCCCGGGCTCCCTGCCAAGCCGCTGGCAGAGGCGTCCTTCCTCCAGGCCAGGCCCCAGGGTCGCTCCCTCCCCACGGCCTTGCTTCTGAGCTGCCTGGTCAGGGGCTTGGCTCCGGACAGCTTCTTTTACCTCGTTGGTCAGGGAAATGTCCAAGGGCCTTCCAGGCAGGTCAGAGGGGTAGGGACTTGGAGCCTCAGTGGCATCACTCGGGTTCGTCCCGCTGACTGCAGAGGAGTGCAGACCCCAGGGCTGGGAGGGCTGATCCCCTGCGCGTGGCTTTCTCTGTGAAAAGAATCATCATTCTTTTGTGAGGGAGAATCAGCCCCTCAAGTGGCAGGCTGATGTGCATGTGGTCTCCTCCTTTCTCAGAGGTTCTCCATTGTTTCTCTCCACCAGCCACCGTGGACAGCACAGAGAGAGGCCGCAAGTCACAGCCAGGCGACGCCTGTGCCTCTGTTCCTACACTGGCAACACTGGCAGGCAGGAGAGTGAGGCTGGTGGGGGGACCAGGATGGACAGGAGGCTGGAGAGCCCGCCCTGTGGGGCACGCTCCCCTCTGGAGGAGATTGGAGTGGGGCAGGCAGGCATCACAGCAGGGCCACCAAGATGACATGGCTGTGACGACCCCAGGGGTCAGGGAGCAGGAGCCCTGCACCCCGCTCACCCCCGAAACCCCACACTGAGCCGCCAGGTCTCCTGGCCCCGGGCAGCCATCCAGGGGAGCTGGTACGCGATGCCGGCCTGGCCCTGGGCCCAGATGAGGCCTGCACTTGGGGCAGACTGGACTAGAAGCCCTCACTCTGCACACGCCTGAGGAGCGGGACACATTCCCTGAGGACCCCAGCTTCCCATGACAGCAGGTCCCAGCAGAGGTGGGGACCATTTGATTTTCACATTGGAGTCTCCCCGTCCCAGCACAAGCCATAAGCACAGAACGTTCGGTCCCATTCATCACCCTCCTGGGGGACAGAATGGGGGAGGGGGCCTTGTCCCGCCCACACCCTCCCTTCCTGAGGGCGCGTCTCCAGAAACTCCTCTGCATCTGCCATGTGGGTTGGTAGATGCTCAGCTCTCCCCTCAGCAGCTGTGTCTCCAGCTTGACCTCTGAACATGGAGCAAGGGCTGTGCTGTCAACGGGGAGACTTCCCAGCTCAAATCCCGGCTACCTCCTTCTGCAGACGCCCTCCCTGCGGCCACGTCCTGGACGCTGCAGTGACCTGGAGTGACCGTGGCAGGGAGGCCCTGAGCAGCGGTGAGTGAGTGACGTTGCTGAGGGAGAATCAGAAAAGGAGGTGAACTCCCCGCTTCTCCGCTAGCTTCCAGAATCAGCAGGGGCGCACGCTCCACACAAGCTGATAGGATGAGGCACAGTCAGTGCCATGAGAGAACGAAGGACACGTGGAATCCCTGCGAGAGACTCTGGGGCCAGGGGCCATCTTGTCACAGGCTTCTGGGGAATGACGTGCAGGTGACCCCGTCCGATCCCACCTGGAAATGCCCACAGCACTGCTTGGTCTTTGATGATGAGAGCGCCCCCTTCTTCCTCTAGAGTGGATCAACGCCTGTCCCCTCTTCATGCCGGAAGCGACCTGCGTCCCGCTGCCCCTCCAAACCTACACGCAGCTCTCCCTGCCCAGGGTCTCCAGCTCTCGTGCTAGTTCTTTCACCTCCTTTCTCTGTGTAATATAAACTGCACTTCTCAGCACCTCAAGAGCTCGGCGACAAAGCACTGCCTCTGGAAAGCAGGCCACAAAACCCAGAAACTGTCTATGAAAGACAGTGCATGACGGAGGTAGCCCCGATGGGGAGTGGACCCCTTCGCAGGGACGATCAGAAACAACTGGAGGCATCTCTGGGCCACGCCGGGATCACCCCAGTGGGGAGGGAGACGTCAGTGTAAACAGAACCACTGAGTGCGAAAGGGAAACATGGGGCCGTGTGGGGGTGCAGAAAGCTTTCCTGATTCAAACTCACCATGTAAACGCAACGAAGGGGAAGATGAATGAGTTTCAAGGCACTGAAGTCTGGGGTGGCCAAAAAATAAAATATTAACAAACAAGCAAAATTAAAAAGACAAATGACAGTCTGGTTTAAAAAAAAAATATTTACAACCTATATCACAAAGAATGAGTATTTGTCTACAAGGGGCTTCTCCTGTAGAGTAAAAGCCCAACAATCACGAGAAAATGGCACCAAAAACACGAAGAGTTTACAGAACATGAAAGACAAATAGACAAATATTCCATCTATAAGATGTTCAACTTAACTTACAGTTAAAGAAACCCACGTTACTTCCAAGGAACTATTTCTTACTGATCAGATTGGCCCAAAGCCAGAAGTTTAACAAAACGCTCCCTTGTGCGGGCCGGGCTGTGGGGAAGCAGACATTCTTGCACGCGGCTGGTGGGCATTCGAACGGCCCCATCCCGAAGAAGGGAACTTGGCAGCACCCAGGAAAATTGCACATGTGTTTGCCCTTCGATTCTGCAATCCCGCTTCTAGGAAGAAATCTGACCTAACGATATTCTGCAAACAACAGTGGGAAAAAAAACTAACACACAAAAGGAGGAGGCAGCGACACGGCTATTTATAGCCGCTCTGTGTGTGACAAGCAAAGCTGGGACTACAGACAGGCCTCCTTCAAGAAGGGCCCAGCAGGACTAACAGCGGAACAGCCACACGACGGAGTGCTTGCAGCCATAACAAGAACAAGGGAGGGTCCTCAAACAATGAAAGATGGAATTACCATGTGATCCAGCAGCTCTACTTCGGGGTATATTCCAAAAGCATTGAAAGCAGGGTCTTGAAGGCACACGTGTTCGCCCATCTGCACAGCAGCATTATTCACAAGAGCTAAAATGAGGGGAAAAGCCAAGTGTCCACTGACGGGGAGGTGAGATGTGTCTGTACATCCCATGGGATCTTTCTTCAGTCTGAAAAAGGATGGAAAATCTGCAACATGCAATAGCATGTTGAGTCCTAGATAAAGCTCGAGGACTCTATGCTAAGTGAAGTAAGCCAGATACACAAGGACAGAGAACACACGAGTCTGCTTGTTGGAGGAACCTCGAACTGTCTAAACCTTAGAGACAGAAGGTTGAATGGTGGGTGCCAGGGCTGGGGGAGGGGAAGTCAATGTTTTGGGGGGAGTTTCCATTGTCCAAGATGAGAAGAGTTATGGGGTTGGATGCAGCGACATTGTACAACGTTATAAATACATGTATGACCACTGAAATGATTACTTAAAGAGGTGGTGGCATAAACACACAGAGAGGAATTATCCCAAGTGACTTTAAAACACAATAGTTTTAAAAAAGATGAAAGCGTGTCCTTTGCAACAGTCTGGATGGAACCAGAGGGGATCATATTGAGCGAAATAAGGCAGAAAGAGAAAGAGAAAAACAGGATGGTGTCACTCATAGGTGGAATGATGTAATGAAATGAAACAAATGAATATACAAATTCCCACAAATATAAATAGGACACAGGACTGTGATCACTGTGGGGGCAGGAGGGGGAGGGATGGGAAGAGGGAAAAGATGGCAGCGAAGGACCCTGGAACTCTGGTGGCGTATGCGGGAGAAATATAGACTGAGATGCAATTTCAGGCTCCTAAAGTGAATACAGCATTGTGAAGTAGAGAAATATTTTTTAAATTAATTAAAATAAAATATAAAAAAGAAAAACATTCACAGTAACTTGATTATATATTCTTAGTGGGGTTTACTCTCAGACAAACTGCAAAAACAATCTATCCAGCTATTCAATAACGGTGGGTGATGGCGTGAGGCTAGAGAGTATGGAGGTGGAGAAAAGCAAAACTACAGGAGGCGTCCTTGAGAACAGAGATTTGAGGTATGAGAGAGGAGGTCAGATATAAAAATATAATCATTAAGCAAAAGCCTTAGAATTCTGAATCTGAATTGACTGTACCAGCATGAACCCCTGTTTCTTCTGAAAATGGAACGTCTGTCCGCCCGACCTAGCAGCGCAGAGCAACACGGGAAGCGTGAGCACCTCTGCTGCCCGGATGGTGGTCTCTAAATCCCATTCTGTACCACAGGGAACCAGGGCTCGTTAGAGAAGCAAGTGGTGGAGAAATGGGGGGAACAAAAGGGAAAAGAGAAAGTGACCTTGAGCTGAGAATAGCTCGCTGCACCAGAAAGCCAAGAACTTAGCAGAGACCTTCACTGTTGCGACTGTGTCCAAAGGACTCAAGGGCCAGGCAGCACAGGACCAAATGGAGACTATCTGAAAATCACTACGGATGGTAATAGCAGTTCAGTGAAACACGTCAAATATGTTTAAATCATGAGTTCATCAAGATTCTTTTTTTTTCATTCGTGAGGCGCGCCCTGGTGGAGCAGAAGTTGGGCTTAGCCACGTATGTCCCAAGATTCAAGGTGCGTGTCCTGGACCAGCAGGAACAGCCAGCATGAACAACTAAATAAAAGTGTCTCTTCCTCCTCTCTCTCTTCCTCCTTCATCTTTCCTTTAAAAAAAATCACTGATCTCCTTTGGTAGATACTAGAGAATTTAGTACTTGCAAAACTAGTAGATAAAGGGGAGGGAATCAAGCATTTATTCTCTTTTCCTTAGGAACTATAACTCAGGGTAACAAAATAATTGATAGAGGAAGTTTCTCTCCATAGAAATAATCCATAGAATAACCAAAGCAGATTGTATACCTAAACATAAGACCTGAAAGCTATAAAACGTATAGAAGAAAACACAGGACAAAAGCTTCATGATATAGGAATGAGTGATGATTTCTTGGACATGATACCAAAAGCGCTGACAAAAGCAAAAAGTAGACAAATAGGACTACATCAAACTTAAAAGCATTGGCACAGCAGAAGAAATCAGCAGCAGAGTGAAAAGGTGAGCTATAAAATAAGCAAAATCTTTGTAAGTTATATATTAAATAAGGGATTAATACCCAGAATACGCAATGGGGAAAAATTTTTTTTAAATGGACAAGGGATTTGAATAGATGCTTCTTTCTCTAAAGAAGATAAGCAATGACCCACAAGCATAGGAAAAGAGACTCAACTTCTCTAATTATCAGGCAAATGCAGATCAAACCACAAGGAGACATCACCTTACACCCCTTAGGATGGCTGCTATAAAAAAAAATGACGACGACAAAACACCAGAAAATAACATGTGTTGGCGAAGAAGTGGAGACCTCGGAACGCTTGCTTACCTTTGACAGGACTTTACAATTGATAATAGAATGATCCTGTGATCCAGAGAACTCACTTCTGGGTCTATGTCCCCAAGGACTGAAAACAGGGTCTCTAAGAGACATCTTCATCCCGTGTCTACTGCGTCATTATTCACAAGAGCCAAGGGGGGAAACACCCTAAGTGTCTACTGAGAAGTGAGCAATTCTCGGAGCGCCCTGGAGGTCTAGTGAAGCAGACCAGTCCACCGTCTCCATCCCGCGCAAACCGTACATCCCAAGGACCCGGGTTCGCGTCCCAGGACCGGAGGGAACAACCAAGATGAATGAGCAAAGAAAGGTAAATAAAGTGCTTTTTCCTCCCCTCCCTTCCTGCCTGCCTGTCTACTCACCTTCATTCTTGCTACACCTTTCCTTAAAATAATAATAATAATAATAATAATAATAATAATAATAATAATAATAATAATAATAATAATGATAAGGAAATCCCATCTTATATGCTACAATATAAATGAGCCTGGAGGGTATTATGTGCGTGAAATACACCAATCACGAAAAGACAAATACTGCTCAGGACTCCACTGACAGGTGGTCTCAAGTAGCTAAATTCTTAGAAAGAGAAAAGCGAATGGTGGTGACCAGAGAAGAGCAGGAAACAGGGAGCTGTGTAACGGGTATAAACCATTATACACAATGACAAAGGTCTTGAAAGCTAACAGACACCACTGTGAGCATAGTTAACGATATTGCAATGTACACTTGAAAAAGATAAATGCATGTTATGTGGTTTTCACCACAAGAGAAAAAGTTGAAGTCACTCCTGTGCTGGATGGAGGGCTGACCCTTAGCCTGGGCCATTATACCAAGCCTCCCTGGACCAACCAGTCTGAAGAGATGGGCCTGGTGGACTGGGCTCCAAAGGGGACCTCATGCTGCCTCCGCAGGCCAGGCCCGGGGCCCGCAGTGGCTGAGGCTCCGTGAAATCAGTCCCAGGCAAAACCCAGAAAGAAGAAAGTGTGTGCTGGGGCTCAGAGAGGCCCCACAGCCCTGCCCTTTCTCCTCTGCCCACCAGGCCTCTCTGCAGCCTTTGGCTGAACTTGGGTCAGCTCCTTCACAAGCACGGGCATGCATGGAAGCGTCGCTGTTTGGCCCTGGCGTGGTCCCTGGGCTCTAAGCCCACTCTCTGAATCCCACTGCGCTCTGCTGGGACCCCTGGGAAATCAGAGGCGCTGGCTCGGTAAGCCCCGCTGCCCCAGAACCCGGCTGGGATCTTGGCTTAAGAGTGGTCAACTAGTGTCCATTGAAGGGCTCCCAGAGGAACTGGGCTTACTTGGTTCTGTGGCAGGACTCAGCTACCTCCTCTGTTCCCCAACTGGAGAGAATATTCCTCTCGGGGGTGCATAGGAAAGAAATGCAAGGGTCCTTGTCTCCAATGGACAGTTGGCCACAGGGATGCCCAGAAAGCATGGCGACAGGCCCAAGGTCACTTAGCTAGTTGTGACAGAGCCGGGACCCGCTGCTGCAGGTCTGCCCCCGGCCCGCTGTCCTCTCAGGCACGGCGCGCAGGCGACCAGCACTGGCATCACTCAGGCCAGTTCGCCATGAGGAACGACAGGCCCAGCCCCAGGGCCAGGAACTTTGCTAGGGCCCGAGAAAGTCGGTGGCCTCCAAAATCTAAAAGGGAAACAGCAAAATCAATCAAAGCAAATTTTGACCAATTTGACAGCCATGTACCCAACTGCTCTTGAACGCAGCTCTTTCATATTTTGTTCTCGATGGTGTTGCAGATGGACGGAGGGTGCTTCACGTGTGGCCGTGATGGGCACCGGGCCGCCAAGTCTGGATGCTGAGTCCGGAGGTTTTCAGACAGGTCCGTGACAGCCCTGAACTCCGAAGGTACGGGCCTGAGTTCCCGCCTGCATTGTCTTGCCACCAAGATAAGTGGACTGTCTGGTAAAGTCAGATACCAGCAGGATGGATGAGAGAGCACTTGGCAGAAATTCCTCCTGTCATCAGTGAGCCCTGAGGGCCAAATGCCACTGAGAAACATCAACTCCTTCCTCTTGGTCACCTGAAGCAGGCCTTTAGAATCAGACATTCTGAGAGGCGGGACTGACTCAAATGAGACCCAGTCAAAGATTAAGACCCTTTTATAATGCTTGTGAGATGGAGGGAAGGGGCGTCTAACAATATACCTAGAAGAAGAGACAAAGGAGGCCAGCAGTCCTGGATGCTGCTGGAAGATAGTCTGAGGACAAGGTCCCGTGGATGGGAGAATCCCCAAGAAATGGGGCAGCACCTTGATGGAACCAAGCCTGAAGTCCACATGCTCTGGACTTCTCAGTTACATAAACCAGTAAATCCGTTTGTTACTATGCTGGGGCAAATTGTGTTTTGTTGCTTAACATCAAAATCTCTCTCAATCATCCAACTTGGGCCAAACTCCAAAGCCATTCCTCCTCCCCAGAACTCTTCACAGGGGCTGACCGAGAGGCCACTGCAGTCACACCTCGCATCTTAGACTGTCCATGAGAACCAACGTGAAATCCAGGTGCCTTTCAGAAATACTAGCCTGCCCAGATGTGGAGGAGTAACTGGGGCGCCCCAGAAGGTGGGCTTGGAGTGGGCGTGTCTATGCTCCCACATCCAGCACTTCTGCTGTTCCCTCTCCTGCCCCGCCATGTCCTCGAGGGAAACGCCACCCACCCACTCTGCAAGTCCACGCAGGACACCCCATGCTGGGTCTCCGGCAGACGAGTGGCGTGACAAGGCAAGAAGGAGCTGAGGCTGAGGCCTGAGGGCTGAGTGGCCTGGGCAGTGGGCGCACACATTCAAGAGTGAGGGCCCTGGATTCCAACTGCAGGTGTTCAGAGGCAAGTTAACGGTGCAGACCTGGGCCTCGGTGTCCTCATCGGGCAAATGGCAAGTTTGGCATAGATAGTAAGGACTCGAGGGTATTGGCTTTCATTATTAAGGATTCACTTTGGTTATGCTTGAGCATTACTTTTCATTATCATTGATTCATTTCAAGAAAAGGAACTGAGTGTCCTGGTGGCTCAATGGTTTAGTCTGCAGCGCAGTCCATGTACATCCCCAGGACCCAGGTTCATGACCCGGGCCAGGGGAAACAACCAAGATGAACTACTAGGTAAAATAAATGAGTGTTTCTTCCTCTCTCTGCCTACCTGCCTGCCTGCCTTCAGTTCTGCCTGCACCTTTCCTTGAAAAGAGAAGGAAAAGGAAATGAGTGTGGCCAACCCAGTTGGGTGGAGCTTGAGCTGAGGAGTCCTTCCCTCAGAATACCAGACTTACTCCAAAACCAATTCTTTCCCAACAAGAGTCTGCAGGAGGGCCCTTCCCTTACCTTGTAGTTAAAGGGCAAGAAATGAAGGACTCTTCTGGAGCAAGAATTCCTCCTTTTCTCAACAACCGCTACACCCAGCCAGGTCGCACTGAGGGCCTGAGCCCGGGCACTGTGAGGAGCATGTGCGCACCGGCCTGTGGTCCCCGTGTCCCGGAGCGCTGCTCAGTGTCCAGGTGACACCAGCAGTGATGATGCCCTGGGGCGCAGGACCTGGTGTCACTCCTTGAGGGCCGACGGGGCCAAGGTTAGACGAGGAAAGAGCGAGCTGGGAGTCCTGGAAGACTCCTCCATGGAGGCAGGATTTGGCCTGGAGTTTGCAGGGAAGGTGGGTCTTTGATGGGTCGAAGGGGTCAGCGCTGGGGAGGACAGACTTCAGCAGAGGGACAGAGGTGGGGCTACTCGGGACCTGCGGGGCAGGAAGCAGGGCCCAGGCGGGTGGTCAGGAGGGAATGAAAGCTGTGCACCTGTTGGGCACTGGTGCCCACACAAGGTCTGGGGCGAGGATGCTGGCAGCATTGCCTTGAGGGGCGAGCGGAGTTCAGTAAGAGGAGGGTAAGCCAAGGGAGGGGAGAGAGGCAGGGGAGGGGGAGTCAGGAAGGGGAGGCGCGTTGGCAGGTCCTCAACAGGTTCCCTCTGGGTTTGATCCCAGGCCTTATTTCCTCCTGCCCACCTCCTGGTTAGAAAGCCAGGGCGTTTGAATTTGTTCCAGTTGGTTTTGAAC
This sequence comes from Solenodon paradoxus, assembly GCA_004363575.1. NCBI lineage: Eukaryota > Metazoa > Chordata > Mammalia > Eulipotyphla > Solenodontidae > Solenodon > Solenodon paradoxus. The sequence continues at coordinate 77,345 of RJWH01004222.1, read as the reverse complement.
GGCTTCATGTGGTCCCCCTCACAGAGGCTAAGGGCCGCTCCCTCGCCTTGGGACGCCACTGGAGAGGGAGCTGTCTGGGCCCAGAGCAGTCCGTGTCCCAACACACAGATAAGGCGGGCAAGTGGCTACTAGAGACATTCACAGGGGCCGTGTGCTGGACGCGGCTGTGAGCTCCTAAGAGCAGGCAATCTTATTCAGCACTGCTTCCATGGCCAGGCCCAGTACGGAATGAACAGCTTCATTGCTGCATCGTTCCTTTCTGGTCATTCTCCACACAGGCAAGGCAAGATGCATGTGTGTGCGGCTTCCATGTAGGTGTGCACTGCATGTGTCATAAATGTTCTTTTTTTATCATGACTGGACTGAAGGGCTGTGAGCCCTTGCTGAAGGCATTACCCCAGCTCCCAATCCTGGTGTGCCCACCGGAGGCCAAGGAGAGGCCTCCAGGCCCAGGAGGAGCCCTGTGTGTTTGAGCAGCCAGCCTGGGTCTCTATTAAATAGTATGTTCTAGAAGCACCCTGCAGTCTCAGGAGAGGGCCTGGACCCAGCTGCCCTGCTCAGTGTTACCACTGAATCTCCAAGGGTCTCCAGGTCTCCAGGTCATCATCTCCAAGCCACTAGCACCACGCCTAGTCGACAACTGCAGACCAAGTCTGTCCTGTCCGGCCTGGCCCTGGATCCTCAGCAGTGCCCTGCAAAGAGCCCCAGCACCCCTGACAAGCAGAGAGACTCCAGCTACGAATCAAAGCAACCTACTGATTTTGAAAATCACCCATTACAACTTGGTGGTGGGATCACAGCTGCCACTTTGAAAGCACCAACAGCCAAGCCAAGTGCCTGGAAGTTGGTCGACACAGGTGCTGACTCGGAGCTGCAGGAACTCCCGTTCACTGACCAGACATGTCAGTCTGTGGGCAATTTGAATCTCAAGGATCGTCTTTCTCCAGGCCTCCTGGCCAAGGTCACCTACCCTCAGCTGTGCTGATTTTCCAAATTGCAGTGGCCCAGGCTCAGAAAGTTACCCCATTAGTAGACTCCAGGCCACAGTCACAGCCCTGTCCTTACGGGTTGTGCAACCTCAGGCAGGGCAGCCGCTGTGACCCTCAGTCTCTTTGTCCCAAAGGGAAGACATCTGACAGCACACGGGCCCTGATCTACTTCCTCCTCAGAGATGTCACGGTTTCAGCCACAGAAAGAAGTCAACACGCTTTGTGTAAACTCTCTGGTATGTTCCTATTCTGAATGACAATAACCCCAAGAATGCTCTAGTCCCAGCCCAGGAAGCACGGAACACGATTGTCCAGTAGAGACAGAATCACTCCTGCTCCGTGTCCTCTCTGGCCCCTTGGGACCTTTCACGGATTCCTCCATTGAGGGGACTCTCTGTGACCCCAGAAGTAGACAAGGAGAACTGCTCCTCAGAGCAGGAAGCCTGGGGTCACGATGTCACTCCCCTACGCCCCACTGCCTGGCCTTGTTCACAGGAATAATCCTCAGGCTGCAGAAAGACTCACTTATTCCCAGCCTCGTCCACCTGGGAGACAGAAAGAGCTAGTCTGACTCAAGCAAAGATGGAAAAGGCAAACCGATGAGATGGGGGGGGCACGGAGGGGAGGCCTGTCCCACATTAACAGGAAAGGTGAGCTGGGCTCTTAAATGAAATCCAACACAGTTCTCAGTGGGGTGTGAGTCTGCGAGGTGCTGGGTACCAAGGCGGGGAGTGGGGAGCACTGTCCAGATGAATGAAAAGGGGGAGCTGGATCCCCATCAGTGCAGAGGCAGATAGGGCGTCGCAGCCCACTGTGGCCCTGCAGACATGTTCAACATGCAGGAGGCTGCAAAAAATGAAAATTCTCAGCTCTGCACAGGGAGTGGGGGAAGCTGACGGAGGAAACGTGAGCCAGGTGTTGAAGGCAGGATAGTTTTTCAGCTGGAGAAGTCAGGTGACAGCAGCCGGAGCAGAAGGACCAGTGGGGACAAGTCCCACAGGGTGAGGGGACTACCGTGGATCATGGGGACTGGCTGGAGATCTCAGCCTGGGAGGGCTGGGCAGGGCCCCGGGCCGCAGGCCGCAAAGAAAAGTTCTCCTTTCATCCCTATGATGCCTCCGTGCCCTTGAGTTCTTCGTGGAGGAGTGATGTGCTGACCTCCGCATTCTGCAAAGCTGGGCCAGGCAGGAAAGAGTCAGGGGGCCCGCAAAAGAGAGGAGGCTGCGGGCATGGTGCAGGCAGGGGGTAAGGAGGCCATGGCCTCTTCCACACTAATGGGAGGGCCTCTGGGGTCCTGATCCTCTTGTGGAATACAGGGGGCTCCCCTTAGCTGGCCACTGGGCCCCTTCTGCTGGCAGTCAGACAAACCAGTACCCAAGGGACCGTCACTGGAGGCAGGAAAGTCACTCCTGTGGCCTCCTCCTCAGGCCTCCACCTCCCCATGACCACCATCTCAGGTCCCTAACAAGCGTCTCTGTCGTGCCCCCCTCTGCACCCCACGATAGGCTGGGATCCCACCCCAGACTGTGCAGCCTGATCCCAAGAGTCTCCCGTCTCAGCCTTCACTACCAGAGGGAACTGCACATGAGCAGCCTCCCTGCAGGTAGAGGCAGGCGAGGTCCACATGGTGAAAGACGGAGGCAGACAAGTCTCCATTCACAGCGGGAGCCCCCAGCCCTGGCTGCCAAGTCCCTGCCGAAGACAGGTAGGCCCTTCTCTTCGCCCACCCCCCACAAGCCTGCTGGCTGTGGCTCCCCTCAGCCGCCAGCCATTTTGCTGCAGCAGCCTCTCCTGAGTTGCCTAAGCCTGGACTGGGTGATGTGGGGAACGCGGGCATGCCCTGTGGCTGAGTCCCAGTTCATGGGATGCCACGTGAATTGTGACAAGGTCATTCAGATTCAGGGGGGCAGGGTGAGGGGCCCCAGGGTAGCAAGGGGGAGGGCTGGCTCCAGATACTGTAAATAAATACGGGAATCAAAGTTCAGAAATCCCAGGTGACTTCTTGGAAGCTTCTGGAATGAGGGTGGATAACCAGGGGCGCATTTGGAAGGGGCGGCCAGTAGACTGTGCTAGGTCCTTGACCCCGGGGGTCTATAGTCCTCAGATAGAAAGCAGACATTCCCTGGGGCATTCCAGAGGACAGCTGCAGAGCTGCAAGCTGCTGGAGCTGGAAGGGCCCCTGGCTGTGCTAGGGTCCGGGACACGGCTTGCAAAGGGGCGCAAAGTCCAGTGGGAAAGCTGACAGGCAAATAAACACCAAGGCCCCTGGTCTCCAGCAGAGGCCCGGGCTCTCCGGGGAATGCCCACAGAGGCAAGAGAGACGAGAAGTCTGAAATTCAGGAACCGAACTTTCCCTTCTCAACCATCCTCCGATGCTCCAGGTCAGGACTCTTGACCATAACCTCCTGGAAAAGGGGGTTCCTGAGTACCTAGATGTGGGTTCCACATTGCCTCGTGGGTTTTCCAGAAATGGTTTAAAGACAAGCTCTTGGAATGACGGCTGTCTCATCCAGCAGTGGTCCCCCATCCCATTCAGTGTTGTGCTTTTCAGATTCCAAATTTCGGGATGCTCAAGTCCTGCACACGTCACACTGCTGGACTTGGAGCCGCTGGGGAACTCCATACTCTGAAAGCACCAGCTCTTCCGTTCAAACATCACTCAACCCACCTCTCTGTGTTTCTAGCCCCGTGATTTTCCTTCACAGTAATCAGCTTTGCCTGGACTATTTTGGGCTCTGCTTTTTCACATACCACCATTTCATAAACACATTCCAGCAATGCATTGATCGGTTTTTAACCACTGTCATGTGCCCTGGCCTACATCTTCAGGTGTTTCTGCCAGCGACTATAGCCTTAGGCAAGACCTTGCCTTCCAAAGGCCTCACCTCTTTATCTGCAAAGCCTGGTGATTTGAAAACAATGAAGTCCTTTCCAAGTCTTAGTATTTTCTGAGTGTCTGAGGTATGCCGGTGGAATCCTAAAATTGTAACCCACAGCACCAAACCCTGAAGGAGACACCCACTTGGTGTTGAGAAGGCACTAAGGTAAAAACGGGCAGGGAAAGTGATGCCCCTCATTCTGGCAAAAACAGCCCGAGGTCTGGTGGGTTGATCAAAGCAGAGCCTCCTGCTCCTGCAGCCGCCACATTGGGAAAGGGGGATGCACAGAAGTCAGCCTTCCAGCTTCCTTCCCCCTTGGTGACACAGCACTTTCGGAGCCCAAGTCCAGCCCCTCCAGACAGTGCTGAGTCATGGTGGGACAGCAGATCTCACACAGTCCCCACCCTGGGCCCCCGGCAGTTCCAGGGTGAGCTGGAGTCTTTCAGAAACTACAGCCCGTATTTCTCTCCATGGCTGCAAGCTGGCTGGAAGCTGGCCAAACTCTCCGCCTCCTCGAAGTAACCAGAGCTGGGACAAAAAGGAGGGAGGCCAATTTCTGGTCAACAAAGGTCCAAAGATCAGACCAAGGCTTCTGAAGAACACAGAGGCCTGGAGATGGCAGTTCTGATCCCCAGGTTCTTGCAAGGTGAGGACTGGGCCCAAACAAAGCCACACACATGCACACACCACACGCACACACCAGACTCCCCCAGTGTCCAGGTCCCCCCACCCCCAACCTCGTTGTCCTTCTTCCACCCAAGCGTCCATCAGTTTTGCCGTGACGTTCAATGAGGCTGCATGTTTAACCAGGCACAAGCCAGTACTGGCTCGTGAAGCCCACTTTTTGCTTCACCCTGCAGACCACGGGCCATTGTCGTGCTGGTTCCAGCACTCGAATGTCCAGGCCGTCAGCACATCCAGCTGGCCTTCCCCCAAAACCTCATTTCCTCCTGTGCTCTCATTCTCCGTGAACAGCAGCTGCGACCCAGCTGCCCAGGCCAGAAAGCTGGAGGGCTCTCCTGCCAGCCCCTCCTCCCCACCCCGCGACCCCTCAGCCACTCCATCCAGTCTGCTCTGCTTTCTTCTGGCCTCTAAGAATCGCTCGCTAAGAACTAGCGCAGTGGCTTCCCAGACAGTACCCAGTCCTCTCGCCTGACTTGCATCCATTTCTGCATTCAGTCATGCACCTGTCTGCGCTTCAGGTACCGAGCACCCAGTAACGAGCACCTTGCAAAATGGAACGAGATGAGGAAGAATCCATGCCTGCCCCTGAAGAGCTTCCAGCGTACAGTGGCAGGGAGAGCATTTACAAGGCATGACAAAAAAGGGTGTGATTTATGGACACGTAGAACATATATTAAATAACACGGCTATTGGTCTTCACTGCTTACAACTATCAGCTCAACAACTTAACTTTGTTTATGGCATCTTGTCTTATAGTTTTTCATTTTTAAGTAGTCAAATCTTCCAATTGTCCTTTTGTGGCTTTGGGGGGGGGGGGTCTCCTCGGAATACTCCCTACCCATCAATCTTCTATTTATTTTTCTATCTACAATCTTCCATTTTTCTAGCGACTTCTAGTAACGTCATAGGTCTAACCCAGCCTTACTTTGGGGCTCCAGTAACTCCACTCTCCTTTCGGGGTAGTCCTGGGGGAGGAAACAGCAGGAGTAGTTTCTTCTTATCCATTCATTCACCCCTAGGCTCTCTCCTCCACTGCAGATGGGTCCAAGGCTGGTCCGGCTGAAGCCCCCACCCTGGTTGAGTCCTCCTCTCCCCACTCCTCAGGCTAAGTTCCTGAGTTCCGTGGGACTCCACCCCAGGTTCCATACCCTACTCCAGCCTTCCTCAGGCTTCCGCACCACTCCGGCTTGGCTTGCTCAGCCTTGCTCAGGGCATGGCCCTACTGAAGAGTTATGTTGCATAAAGCAGCTGCCATCATCTTGAACTGGAAGGGAGCTTGGCTTTTTATGCATAAATACAGATAGCAATCACATCCCACTCTGCTTCATCTCAGCAACCCTAACTTTCCCTTTAGGATGTGGATTCACTTCATCTCAAATATTACTAGCCACGAATATAGCAACCGGCTAGCTGTCTCTCTCCCCGCTCTTCTCTGCCTCTCTCCCATTCTGTCTCTTTCCCTTCCACCCTCCCTCCCTCCTCCGGTCTCTGTAACCTGTCCTGGTGACAGTCTCCATCTCCCTCCACATCTCTGAGCATCTAGATCTTCCTTTTCCAGTCTTTCCTCACCGCCCCCTCTAGGGCTTTGATCTTTACTCCAGCTGGAACTATTCTTACAATCAAAGTGAGTTTTTTTTTGCACGCGACTCTCCGTTGTTTCAACATTGCTTGCTGAACCCCTACTTTCTCCTCTAATTTGAAAAGCCATTTTAGCATCTACCCAGGTCCCATATATATGTGGGTAGGGCTGCTTTTGTTGCATTGATCCAGTCATTTCTTTCTGGGCCAGTACCAATTACAGTACTTTTTCATACTCTTTCAAAATATCAACAGGGCAAATCTACTCTCATAACCCTTTTCCCCCAAAGGCTTATAAGCTATTCTATACACTTAACTCTTCTAAGCGAACTTTAGAATCATTTTTCAGGTTCCAAATAAACCCCGAGTCTCACAGAAATGGCACTGAATTTATAGTTTTATTTGAGGGAAAAGTGACACTTGTACACATTCAAGATTGTGTAGAAGCCTGGTATCTCTTCATGTATGCATGAGTTCTTCTCTGCCCAGGAATAATCACTGAATAGTGTTCTTCATACGTTTCTTGCTAACTCTATTCCTAGAGACTTTAAACTTTTGTTGCCAACGTAAACAAAAACTTTTTTTCTTTCATTACTTGTTCTAACTGGTGGTTACCGTTTTATAGGAAAGTTTTGCATCTGGTGATTTATCCTAGTCTGCGATCTGATCCTAATCATTTCTCTGCTGATTCAGTCTCGAAAAACAGGGTTTCTGAAGACCACATGGTGTCTCCCTTAGTCTCCATGCCATCCAGCACACAATCTCCTGCCTTGTTGTGGCACACAGCCCCTCCCGACGCAGCCCCGTGCTCCCCAGCTCGCTTTCTCCAACACGGCATCTACATCCCAGGCCAACACAGCTGACGGTTACTCGGACAGGCGCTTTGGACATTCCAAACCTGTACTCCTTTGCAAATGCTCTTCCCAGTTGGGATTCCCACCCACCCACATACCCATCTCTTTCATCGGCTTCATCTTCAAACTTAGATCAAGTATCACTTCCCGAAGCCTTGCCTGACTCCTACCCCAGTCTGAATAAAGGACCCCTTGCCTGTGCTTTCCCAGCAATTATTTCATCGTAGCTCTAACCCCACACGTGTTCTTGAACGAAACATGTTCACGTAGAAATGACTGAAGAGGTGTGCATTGATAGCCTAGAGCATAAGGCCACTGGATCTAGTCCACATACATCCCAAGGACCCCATTTTGAGAGCCGGGGCTGTGGGGATCAAACAAGATGTGGGGTTCGGGTCTCTCAAAGAACCCACGACACAGTTGGCAAATGAGCAGGCAGAGATTTAATTAGACAGTAAAGGAATGGAGGCAACCAAGGGAGATCCATCCAGACCCCATTCGCTTTGCTGGACATCCTGAGTTTTTAATGAAAAAACCCACGTGGTGAGGAAGGAGGATGGAGAGAGGGTCGTCAGGTCAGGTTTCAGTTCCTGATTGGGCAAGGTGACATTGTCCTTTGAAGTTATTGGTGGGCTTCTTCAACTGGAGCCATTCCTTTGTTCCTTTGTGCAGAGGGTCTGTCCTAGTCACATGTGGGACACATTCGGCATGTCAGACTCAACCGTCGGCTTTCCATATTGATGTGGATGATTGCTCGGCCTGGTAGCGCCAGGGACAATTCACTGGCCTGATATCCAAACTTTGATCCCTGGCCTAAGGCTTGCTCTTATGGGGGTCCTGACACAAGATGAACAACTAAATAAAGTAAAATGCTGCCTTTTCCTTTCTCTTCCTGCCTGCCTACTTGGGGTCATTCCTGGCTGCACATTTCCTTTAAAAATAAAAGACTAGGAATCCAAGAAATAGAAATCAACATAATTCCATCAGCAAGTTGCAACACTTCTAGCAGAGTTCTTGAAAACTGGAAGTCCGGTACCAGTCGCATGTTTGTGAGCATCTAAAAAGTGTTTTGGGAAGCTCTCTCGCCTATGAGCTGAAGGACCTTGCTAAGAAGAGTGAATCTCAAAGCCAGCAGACTAGGGGATGGGAGCTGGGCCACCCATGAAACACACCCACACACACTGAGTGGGACACAACTACAGGTGGCCCAGAGTGGCACTGTCACTCCAGGGTCCCTGGAGCCCTTGTGCATTCATTCTCTGGGCTGCTCTCCAAGGCCTTGCCCAGCGGATGGCTCCCCTCAGGGCCTCCACTGAGGGAGGTTCTGAAGTGAGACTTGGAACATTAAAAGAAGGAAGCCATCTCAAATGGCCTCCAGCCATCGTCTCTGGATCCAAATGGTTTCTCCTTTCTTTCGTAAGTTTTCAGGACCACCGGCTATGTTCCCAGAAACCCAGGTGGCTCACCGCTAAGCCCTCGGGGACAAGGCCCGCCCAGCCTTTGTCTTAGCGGCAGTACAAGGAAGCACATTCGCTTTGGCAAGGCGGAGGATGGCAGGGGCCGACCTGGCCGGGAAGTGGCCCTGCTCCGTCTCCATTTTGCTTCGTCCCAGATTTTGAGGATGAGAAAGTGAGCCCTTTTGCAGGCTGACGTCTGACTCACGCGGCCTCCTAGGGCCCACGCTTCCACATTCCTTCCCAAATTGCACCTCGGGGTGCAGTAAGTGCGGCTCTCCCGCTCTGATGTGAACACGTCCTGAGCGACAGCATCGGGGTGCCCGTTCGAGACCTCAGAGTCACCCCCGACGTCCCCAGACGCCACTGACATCGGGGGGTCCCAAATAGGTTTCCTGCCCTTCGCGTCAACCCCACCAAACGCGCCACCGCGCGCAGGGTGCGGAGCCCCCGCAGCCCCGCACCGCCCCCCACCCCTGCGCGAACGCCTCGGCCCCTGGGGCGGGGCCGCGCGCCCAACGGCCGGGGCGGGGCCTGGCGGGCGGGCGGGCCGCGTGATTGGTCAGGGCGAGGCTGACGTCCACTCCCGCTATAAGAGCCCTGCGGCGGCCGCCTGCGCCACAGTCTTCGCGGAGAGTAGCCGCGGTTTCCTGCTTCAACAGTGCTTGGACGGAACCCGGCTCTCGTCCCCGCGACCCGGCCGGCCACCCGGAGCCAGCCCTCTGCCATCTCCTCACCGCGCCCTCCGACCGTCTCAAGGCCCTCGCCGCCGCTCCAGCGCCGCACAGCCGCCGCCGCCGCCTCTCCGCCGCCGCCATGACGACCGCGTCCCCCTCGCAGGTGCGCCAGAACTACCACCAGGACTCGGAGGCCGCCGTCAACCGCCAGATCAACCTGGAGCTGTACGCCTCGTACGTCTACCTGTCCATGGTGAGCGGGGCGCGGGCCGGCGGGGGTGTGGCCGGCGGCGGGCGGCTGGAAAATGGAGGCCGCGCGAGGTCCCCCGGGACTCCTGCGCAGAAGCCCTGGGCGCGGCGCCCGCCGCCGCTGTCCCCTGGGACGGCCCCCGCGCGGCCCTGGGTGTTCTGCGGGAGCCGGGCTTCCCGAGGTCCCGGAGTGGGCGACGCTCGCCACCTGTGCAGTGTCGTAGTTGGGAGAAAGTGGAGTTTGCTTTCCGCCCCTTCCCCCGCGCCCGATCACGTGACCGCGGGCCTCGGGCGGCTGCGTGGTTGTGGGCGCCGGGGCGCCGCTCCCACCCCCCGCGCCGTGCGCCGTGGCGGGGCCTGCTGGGTAGCGGTGTCGGGTGGCAACCTTGGGGGCTGCTGCGAGCGGCTTATCTCCCGGGCCGCCCGCCCGCCCCGGAACGGCCGCCTCCGCCCTCCCGTGCGGCTTATCTCCGTGTCTGTTCCACTTATCTCCGTGTCCCACTTGAAGCAGTGACTGTGTCTAGAAATCTCCCCGTCTGTCCACACAGTTCTGAGAGCCCCGTCCGTCCTCTGGCTGCTTTTGTGTCCAAGAGTTGGTGTCCTCTGATGGAATCGGTCATTCTTGCATAAAAGTTCCCTGAACAGTTTCTGGGCAAGGAATTTTCCCAAGCGGCGGAATCCGCTTTGCAAAGTCCGAGCTGTAGGCGGTGTAGTGGGAGTTTGTTACTGTTTTACCATTGTGCAAATTTAGTCGTTTTAGACGGATTTGTAAACAGGCCTGGATTTCTGCGGCTGTTAATGCATTTGAGAACACCGGGAAAAAAGTCGGATCTAGTGTCTAAAAGGGAATCAGATGTTTGCTTTCTACTGCCAGCTTGTTTACCTGCAGTACCTGCGTTAATTGCCTTGCCCAGTGAGTTAATTTTAGAAATGGAGCAGTCTGCTGTTTGTTGACAGACCTCTGAGCTCTTCGGAGGTCATGTTTTACAGGGTTAGAGAGGAAGTGGAGAAGGTACTGGTCGTGCAGGGTTAAAGCACCAACGGCCCTCTTCAAAATACCAGATTTGAAACTGACTTTTAAGTACTTTCCTTCCCACTGATACAGATCCTTGAAGACGTGAGTTTCATTTTCGTATCTGAGTAGCATTATTATTGTGTTCAATCTAGAGCAACCTGTCCCACTCTCCTCAGGCCCTAACCCCTTGCTGGGCTTTAAGAAAGGAAAGTTAGGCTAGCAGTCTACCTGCTTTTGGGAGTCCCTGACATTCATGTGCTTCTTTCAGTCTTACTACTTTGACCGCGATGATGTGGCTTTGAAGAACTTTGCCAAATACTTTCTCCATCAATCTCATGAGGAGAGGGAACATGCTGAGAAACTGATGAAGCTGCAGAACCAACGAGGTGGCCGAATCTTCCTTCAGGATATCAAGGTGAGCAGAAGATCCCAGGGACTGCTTCATAATTTTACCCAGCTGTCCCGTTTTCAAAGTAGGCAAATAGTAATGGGCAGTTAGGGTGTTCACTTGGAAACTTGGGTGCCCCTTCTGGGAAAGCACAGTAGTTCCATGTTAGGTGTTCAATGATTTGTGTTTTCATTGGTGGAGACTAGATGCATTGATCTAACCTCTTTTATTCAGAAACCAGACCGTGATGATTGGGAGAACGGGTTGAATGCAATGGAGTGTGCGTTACACTTGGAAAAAAGCGTGAATCAGTCTCTACTGGAACTGCACAAACTGGCCACTGACAAAAATGACCCTCATGTGAGTACTGGAAACTGGGAAGTAAAGGGAGGATATCTGCCTTAGGACTTGGGAAAGCTAACCAATAACCTTTTCCTGTTCTGTTTCCAGTTGTGTGATTTCCTGGAGACTCATTACCTGAATGAGCAAGTGAAATCCATCAAAGAATTGGGTGACCATGTAACCAACTTGCGCAGGATGGGAGCCCCCGAATCTGGCATGGCAGATTATCTCTTTGACAAGCATACCCTCGGAGATAGTGATGGCGACAGCTAAGTCTTAGGCTGGCTTCCCATGGCCATGCGGGAGACTTCCCCAGTTAGCAAGACAGCGCATGCATGTAGGGTTACCTTTACATTTTCTATAAGTTGTACCAAAACATTCACGTAAGTCTTTTCATTTGTACCATTCCTTCCAATAAAGTCATTTGGTACCCAGCTGTTGTCTTTGATTCTTGGACGGGGCCAGAGGTGTATCTAGTGCCATAGTTCACTCTAATGCAACTGAACCACCTAGGAGGACACCAAGCCTCGGGTGTGTTGAATTCAGACATGACTAAATTACCCTGCTTCTGAATTTGGTGGTGTAAAATTATGTTTCTAGTAGTTCATGCCTAACTTTCACTGTCTTTACGTACAAAGGCATTTCAAGGGTTAAGTAGCCCTGAAACTACTGATTTTTGTTCTCCATTAAGCTAGTCCTTTAGTTGAGCCTGTCACAGGAACATTCTTTAGTGTGGACAGTTAGATGGCTAATACTGGCTTGGTGTCCTGCTGGTGTACATGCAGGCTGATGACATGTCCCCTCTGGAAACAGGCTAGGAATGTGCTTCATCCCTTTTGAGAATTTGAGAAAGTTTGCAATTAAGAGGACATCCAACACTAAATAAACAGTAGCAGTGGAGAGGCAGAGGTGGAAACATCTTAAAAATTCAGTGAATAATGACCAGAGACTGCAGAGCTATTGATGTCCTTGGTAGGCACATTGACATCTTTTCCTTAAGTCACAGGGGAACTGTAGACAGTCTGTCTAGCTTTAAAGGCAGGACAGATGGAGGCCCTTGTAAGTGTTCAATCACCAAGTTGTATGTTTGACACCCGTGCCCTGCACACCATTGGGGGTGGGGTAGGGGGATCTGATCATCTCCAGGAAGTCTGGGAGAAAGGAAAACACCTGTGACTTTGTGACATCCTTGAAGTAACCTCAGAGAATCAGGAAGGGCACACTAAATTCAGACGGCTTGGGGAGGTCCCTGAAAGCAGTAAGATGCCCTAAGGACCCCGGGGCACCTTTACCTTAATGCTTAGTCCTCAGGGGTGTGGCACCCTTCCCGGGAGTGCTCCAGGACAGTTACGGGGGAAGTGCCTCCATATGCCATCTCCCAGCAATCTGGCGTGAGCTGGCTTCTTGGGCTTCAGCCGGAAGCCCCCACGGCCCCGTGGTCTTGGGTCTGCCACCTCCATGCAGAGTGGGTGCAGTGCTAGCATCTACCCACCCAAGCCTGGTCCAGAAGCCCTTACTCCAGTCATTCCTGTCAGTGACGTCTTTCTTCACTGAAGTGCCAAGTCTTTCTGGTGATGTCAGACTGGTGAAATGAGGGTCTCAGCACTTCCCCAGGGCCCCTACTGAGGTGGCCACATGTGTACTGCAGGCCAGAACTGGGCGTGGGTCCAACATGCTCTGAGAATGATGGAACCACAGGAAATCCTGGAAATATGGTTAAGCATCCATTAAGGGGAGCCCCTGGGTGCCACCCATAAGGGAAGCACAGTGACTAGAGTGCACACCTGTTCTCCAAGCCCCAGTTGGGATCCCCGTGCTCAGAGTATAGTTTGTGGGGGGAGATTGTCCCAAACTTGGTTCTCTGAGATGACTTTCAGGGGCCTCTGACGACACTGGCGAGAACACAACACTGGCTGCACCATCAAGGCCCAGCATTCTCTGGGAGACGTTCACATTTGTTCTTCATCCCCAGAGTCAGACTTTGGTCTTTGACAGTGTCAAAGTGCCTGAGATCTCGTGAAGTCGGGAGGGAGCTCACTGTTCCAGTGGGAAGACTGCAGGGGTGGGGCTGAGGGGCACCTGGGGGACACTGGTAGCCGGCCCTCCCACGCAGTGCAGCCAGTCCTCACTGACTGCTGTGTCCACAACCCTCTCTTCCCCGAGGTTCTCGGGCTGGTCCTCGTGGAGCAGGAGTTCCCTCTTTTTTTTTTTTTTTTCCTTTTGCAGTAACTTTGATTTTACATGTTGAAATAAACTCATGTAAGTTACCCACATATGCATTTTCCCCATTCCTAGATATATGTCAGCACACCCTGCCCTCCACCAGATCACCAAGTGTCCTTCATCACTGTCCAGTGGGCTCTGCCACCGCTTGCCCCACCCTGTCCCATTCTGCAAGTGTCCAAGGGTTGGTTTTGTTTCGTCTGTTCCTTTGTTTTGTCTGTTCACATTCCACTCATGAGTGAGGTCATGTGGTCTCTGCCTTTCTTCTTTTGACTTGTTTCACTGAGCATCAGCCCCTCTAGTTCCCTCCATGGTGATTCACATGACAGGGTTTCCTCTCTGCTAAGGACTGTGTAGTGTTCCAGTGTATATATGCACCCCATCTTCTTTATCCATTCATCTCATTTGGGCACTTAAGTAGTTTCCACTTCTTAGCTATTGTGAATAGGGCTGCAATAAACATGGGCATGCATACATCTCCACGAATTAGTGTTTTTGTACCTTTTATCCAGAGGTGGGATGGCAGGATCATATGGGATTTTCCATTTTCAACTTTTTGAGGACTCCCCACTGTTCTCCAGAGGTTGTACTCCCACCAGCAGTGCAGAAGTGTTCCCTTCTCTCCACATGCTCGCCAGCATTTGTTGTCTCCAGACTTGTAGAGAATGGCCAGTCTCAGGTGTAAGGTGATATCTCATTGTTGCTTTGATTGGCATTTCCCTGAGAGCCAGCCAGTAGGAACATAATTTCATGTGCCTGTTGGCCATCTGTATGTCCTCTTCAGAAAAGTGTCTCCAATTCGTCTCATTTTTTCATTGGATTGCCTGTTTTTCTATTACTGAATTTTATGAGTTCTTTGTATATTTTAGATACTTAGCCCTTTTCAGAAAAAAATGAAATGCAAATATCTTCTCCCAGTTAGTAAGTTGTCTTTTTGTTTTGGTGATGTTCTATTTAACGGTGAAGAAACTTTTTAGCTTGATGTAGTCCCAGTTGTTTATCTCTTTGTTTCCCTTGATGCTGGAGTTGAGAAACCCAAAGGCCTCTCTAAGGCTGATGTCATGGAGTGTCTTTCCTGTGCTGTCTTCCGAGAATGTCATGTCCACGTCTCTGGTCCATTTCGCGTTAATTTTGGGAACGCTGTTAGAGAGCGGTCCGGCTTCATTCTTCTGCATGTGGCTCTCCAGTTACCACAGTGGAGCAGCGTTTCTTGGCAATGACAGTTTGGTCTCTGAGTTCGTCCTGGTGGGACGGTGACGTTCTTGGGAGTACAGCCCTGGGAGGCGGCCTGTGATGTCAGCGTGAGTCCTGATGGGGATCCGGCTGAAACTCCACGTCTTCCTTACGCAGCCTGGAGAGACACGGGAGACTCGGGGTTGAGTGGGGTGGGAGGGCCAAGGACCAAAGCCTGACCTTCCTTGTCCCTGAGCCCCTGGTCTCCCTCCCTCTGGTCCAAGGTTAAGACTGAGCAGTCTTCCTCACCATGCCCTGACCGGCCTCTCCTGAGCCATCCTGTGCCTTCTGATGCTCCCAGGCCCAGCTCCTCACCTCCGTGTCTCCTCTTGCCCGTGTCAGCATTCAGACTCGCCAGCCCGGCATTTAAGTGCATCATCACGCACATTTTCCCTTCGCCTCCCCTCATCTCAGGCAGTCTCTGCACTATGGTCCCTGGTCTGAGTGGTCAGATGAGGCCCAGGAGCGACTCTGGGCACGAGACCCCAGGGTTGGCCTTGCCTGTGTTCAGATTTGCCCCCTGCCTCAAGGTCCAGTTCCAAGTCCGCGTGGATGTCACCTCCTCGGACATCAAGATGATCTCGAGTTCCGCCCCTTCCCGCAGATCCAGAGACTTACCGTGTCTCCAGAGTCTGGGCCTTGGCGTTTGAGCTGCCACCAAGCTGTGTCCCTGGGGGCACAGTCTATGCCTCCTTGTTCTCTCTGTTCTACTCACCCCCAACCATGCTCCAGCCTCAGCTGCTGGAGCACACACCACGCAGACCCCAGAGGTGACCCCAGCACGTTTCTGACCTAATCAAGCTCCCATCCTTCTTTTGATCACGACTCTAAACCTTCTTACACCAACAAGGGACTCTAGATCACTCTAAGTTGTTTAATAGGATATTTAGTTCCTAAAAGAGTAAGGAATGATGGTTGCTTTAATACTGTGGAAGAAATTCTTAATAGTGTGGACCCTATACATTCACCTCACACTCCAAAGTCCTCTCCACTCTCATCTTGGCAACGGGCTGTGTGGAATGGCGCTTCTGTCTGCTGCGTGATTCAGCCTCAGCGCAAAAGGGATTCTGGCCGAATCAGGAAAACAGGGCCCATGTGGAGGAAAGTTTGACGGCTGCAGGTGACGAGAGGCCTTTACCCCATAGCACACAGTTCACTCCGAAGGAACTTGTGATGATGACCAGCCTCCTGCTTGGACATCCCCACCACCCCTCCCCATCCAAACATCCTGGCCGAGCAGAAAACAGTTCTAGGCCAAAGTCAGGAACCAGGCCCGGCTGTCCCCAATGCATCACTGATCACAACTGCCCTTGAGTCATCCTTCTCCCTCTGGGTCTCCAACACTGGACGTGAAGGGCTTAGACTGCAGTTACCTAAGAGTCTGTCTCAGTCCAGGAGTCTTAAAGCAGTGCAGAGTAAGGGTGATGGCGTGCAGGTGAAACCACGCAAATCTGGCCCGCATGGCTGCCTCGCTGTGTCGCCTTGGGCTGGCCAACTTGCTTAACCTCTGACACTGTACACAGCCATCTGAAAAATGGGCATGACAAATCAGGGTGGCATGTCCTGATGGAGTAATGGGACCACAGGAGGCTCTCGAGCCTCCAGGAGACAGACCATGAATTGATCCCAAGGAGCTGGGTTAATGTCCTGGGACTGGGGAGACTCAAGATGAACAACTAAATAAATGAAATGCTTCTTCCTCCTCGCTTCCTGCCTGCCTACCTGCCTTCATTCCTGTCTGCTTCCAGAACAAACCAAAGATAACTGGGCATGCGGGTAGGGAGCGAAGGAAAGAGAATAGCTGTGTGTGAGAGGAAGGAAAGATAAGAGGTGGAGAGAAAACTTATTCGGAACTCCAGCTAGAAAGAGTACTGGGTGTGAAGGAAAGGCAGGCTTGGATAAGCCACTTGGGGTGGGTAGACCTCCCAACTGCCATCTTCAGTCAGGAGAAGTGAGGGCCAAGGGGAGGTACTGAGGGCTTGTGTTTTACTAAGCAGGGGGTACACATGTGGGCCAGAACCTAATCGCTGGGACAGTGAGATGCTGCCTTATGTCTTCCATACATGCCCTGGTTCTGGACATTTGGAGAACATTCCTTATGGGAGACATCAAATGACAACTGATTTCACTTTCTCTCTCATGTTGGGGCTTGGGAGAGGCATTGCAGTCAGGCAGAGGCCCCACACAGGCCCCACTTCCCTTTGGTCTCGGTCTCTACATAATATGAAGACAAGCTGAGGGAGCAGAGCAGAGAGTCATGGCCCGGGCCCAGCACCTGACTTGCACAGCTGAGACTCGCCATGCCCACTCTGGCCATGCCCACAGCGGTGCCATCTGCCCCAGAGGCTCACTTTCAGCCAGCTGCTATAGAAGGAGAATTGCAGGAATGTGACGAGAGGGAGGACGAGGTCCACCTCCTAACCTGGGTAGGCCTTGGCTGGGTTGAGAAACTGCTGCCCAATCAGGCCAGCCAGGAACAAGCTGCACAGGGCCACAGTCACCACCTAGAGGGGAAGGAGGACACAGCAGAAATGGGCTGGTCGGGGACCTGGGGTGGGGAGGCTCACCAGGCTGGGAGGACCAGGCCTTTCTCTGATGTGCACATTTGTGTAAGTTGGGGTCTCTGGGATCTTCTCTTTAAAATGGGAACAATCAGTGCAGTGGAGCAGCGGTTAGATCAGTCGTCTCCAAAGGAGCCCAAACCACACATCCCTGGGTTCGAGTCCCTGGTCTGGGGGGTAACAACCAGTGTGAACAACTAAATAAAAATAAAATAAAGATGCTTCTTCCTCCTTTCTCTTCCTGCCTGCCTGCTCACCTTCATTCCTGCCTGCACCTTTCCTTTAAAAGCAAAAAAATGGGAACAATCTGCCTCTGTGGCGACTGCACCCAGCCGAGCGTGGAGTCTTCCAACTTGGCATTAAGAGAACTTGTGAAATCCCAACCTAACTCCTCTTACTCAGCTCCTAAGTGAGCCCTTCCCATTACAGGCTGCTTTCTGCTAGGCTCAGTTTCCCAGAGGGACAGCTCCGCCAGCCTAGTCCTCACCTGTGTGTACACCAGCGGGATATGGATCCTGGTGCAGGCACACAGATGTGCACACAGAACACACGATGTTCATCTGCTAGGCAGCAGAAGGTTGGGTGTCCCATTGCCCCTTGCACTCCTGAGCTCACCACCCTCCCACCCCCCCACCCATTTCTTCCCAGGTGCCCAGGTCTAGTGCTCATGATACAATCCTGGCTGTGTGGTCACGGGCAGCTCCCTTGACCCATCTGAGCCTCAGTCTCTTCATCTACCAGAAAGGAACTGGGATCTCAGAGGCTCCCTTTAGAGAGGGGGCGGGAGAGGGATTTGGGAGAGGCAGCGTGGGCTGTGGAATCCTGTTGGAAAAGGACCTGCAACCCTCAGACAGGCTCTAGGAGGCTCCCCTGGAGCTCCAAACTTCTCTTTGTAGGATGCTTTGTTCCTCCTGGGACACAACCCTCCCCACCCTGCAGCAGCCCCATCTGTGTAGTGGGCTGACGTCAGCAGGCACTGGGGCATGGTGGGGTCCGGGATCCACCTTCCATGCAGGCCTTCGCTGACGGGTTGGCAAACCACACCGGGGCCGCAAGCTTGTTTTTCTAAGAGCTTATGTTCTGCAAGGGTCATGAAGCCTGCGGGGTAGAGTGAGAAGGCAGTAGGTAGAGGAACCTGCAGAAGGGGTGACAGGCCACCCTGTCCCGTCAATGCCCACGGGTGAGGCCCAAGTCCCCGCTGAATCCACAGGGACTTCGGAGCTCTTTTGTCATCCTCTGTCTTGCACAAACAGTGACTGAGTATCTACTATGTACTGTTCTGGACTGAGGACATGACAGGGGACTGTCTTATTGACCAGGACAGGCAAGACCCAGGAAAGGCCGTGAAGACTGGAAACAGGAGAACAGGAGGGGACAGAGCAAAACGAGGTGAACCCGAGTTCCTGGCGAGTTTCCCAAGGCTCCACGCCAGTCTCCGGGCCCCACCCCACTCCCTTCTTCCTTATCCCTCAAGGGTTCTTAGTTCGACTTCGAACCGCAATCCCCGCGGGCTCCTGGACGCCGGCGCGCGGCGCTTGCAGCACCTCCCTCCGCCCCGCCCGCCCCATTCGGGCCCCGCCCGGGTCCCCACCCCACCCCGCTCCTGTTCTCACCCAATCCGCAGCCAGGGACACCTGGCCCCACCCACTCTAGCTCAGGCCCCGCCCAGCCGCTGTCTCCACGCGCGAGGAGCTCGGAAAACGCCGGCGGACGCGGCGCCGACGCCGCGCGGGACGGGCAGTGGCCGGGTTGGCGTGGCGAGTGCGCTTGCGCAGCAGTAGCCGGCGCCGTTCGTCCTCGCCCTCCCCGAGACCCCACACCAGCTTCACCAGGCGCTCGGCCACGGCAGCTTCTCGCATTCGATCCACCGGCGGTCACGACCAGCGTCACGTAGAAGCCTGGACGGCACGGGCAGGGGCAGCCAGGGCCCGGGGCCCCGCGAAGGCGTCGCCTCTGCCTGTATCTTTCTCTCCTCGGGGCCTTCCGGCTTCTCCCAGAAGAGGGAGCTTCCGCCAGAGCCCCCCTCCCGCGCGGGGGCCGCAGGGCCTGGGATGTCAGCGCTGTGCTCCGCTTCTGAAAACCGCAGGCGGTTCTTCCTAATGTCCAACCTCGGTCCCTTTGGAGCCCAGAGCAGCCACCGGGAACCGACCCCTGGAAGGGGGAGCTCACCAGCACGAAGGAATTGTGGATGGGCCGTATATGTAGCTGTCGCAATACAGCGTCAGTTTTTCCGATGTCACTTGGGAGCGGGCCATCCTGCGGGAGGGGTGGAGATGTGGGAGGAAGCCACCTGTTTTCCGGGTACCAGAGTCCGGTGCTCCTGGTGCAGCCCACTTAACGTCGCAGTGCCTCTGCTTGCTTAGCCGTCAGAAAGGAACCTGGATCCCAGAGGCTCACTCTGGAGAACTTGGGAGGGAAATCTGGGGAGACGCCGCCTTGGGCTGCGAAGGGCCGAGTCTTGTCCTGTGACGGCCTCTCTGCTGCCCTACATCCTCTCTGTGCCTTCTGCTGTCCCAGCTGGGTTCCTTCTCTGACAGGAGCAGGTCTCACTCCTCTAACAGCTCTGACCCCAGTAAGGCCTCTGCCCAAGACAGGAGGAGGCCTCCAGGGGAGGTTTTCTGTGAGCTGCTGGAAGGTCCCCCAGGAGTCGGTCTGAGGCACACCCACCCTTTTAAAGCATCCAAAAGACCACTGTCTGAAGGTAGATGGATACAAAGGGTGCTTGGTCTTTAAAAATATGGAAGAGAGGGGTGAGCAGGCAGAGCCCAGAGGGTGTTCAGGTTGGTGGAACTTGTGTACAAACTATCATAATGGATGCGTGTCATGATGCCTTCGTCCTCACCCACAGGATGCACGCACCCAGGTGAGCTCTAGCGTAAGCTGTGCACCTGAGTGTCAGCGCCGTGGTCGCGTGGGCTCGTCCAGTGCAGCAAATGCACCCCTCTGCTGTGGGGTGCTCCTCTGCTGTGGGGTGCTCAGACGTGTTTGTGGGGGGAGGGGATTTTGCCATGGACCTAAAACCACTCTAAAAAATAAAGTCTGATATTTTTGGTTAGTATAGGGTACCCTAATAACCCCAAATCCCATATTCTTTATCATTCACTCTCAGTGCAAGAATTGGAAGCATTTGATATTTTTCACTGCATTGTAGCATGAATGCTTTGTCCATTTAAAATGCTGTCACATTTTCTCTGGTTATATCTATCATATTTCATTGTTCAAATAAACATTTCTTTCTTTCTTTTTTTTTAACCCCCAGCCCTGGGTCTCCAACTCGGGTCAGTAGCCTTTACATGAGCTGCAGGAGTGAACCATTTGGGGGTTTTGTTTTCTTTTCTTTCTACCCCTCGTCCCTGGTTCATGGCTTTCATAGCCAGCACATTAGCTGCCTGAGCCACAGAGGGGTACCAAGCCAACCTTTTTATATAGAAAGGTGTAGGCAGGAAGAGAGAGAAGGAAAACAAAACACCCTTATTTACTTTATTACTTGTTCATCCTAACCACTCCCCCAACCCCACCCCAGGATGCAAACCCAGGTCCCTGGGATGCATGCAGACCATACTCAGCTAGAGGGGGCATACTCAACTGCCACCCCACCAGAGCACTCCAATCAAATATTTTTATTGGGAAAAAAATGCAATTTGGGGCATGTCATGGTGGAGGAGTAGTTAGGTCAATCGCCTCCAAAGGAGCAAAGACCACATACCCGAGTTGGGGGTGGGGTGGGGTGGGGAACAACCAGCTTGAACGACTAAATAAAAATAAAATAAAAGCTTCCTCCTCTCTTTTCCTGCCTGCCTACTCACCTTCATTCCTGCTCGCACCTTTCCTTTAAAAAAATAAAGCAGTTTGACCTGTGAACCTGTGTGGGATTCAGGAAAGCCTGGCTGAGTGGGGCCGGGTGAGGCCTGCTTTCCAATCCCCACCAGGCTTGGAGGGAAGCGGATCTGAGACACTCCTGGCTTGTGTTGAGCTTCCTCCCAGTCTGTCTCCTTTTTGTTCCACCCAAGTCCCCAGACCACAAGCTGAGCTCAGGCTTCTAGTTCTCATTCACCGCCTAGATGCTGGAGGCTCGGTAGCTCCAAGCCCGGCCCCGCCCCAGCCCTCCAGGCCCCAGCCGCAGCCCATCACCTATACCTGTAAATGAGCAGATGATGGAGTAGCAGAACAAAGAAGATGAGCTCACTATAGAGCAGCTTGTTGATGCTGCCTCACCAGCACTGCAGCAGATGGGAGCAGCCTAAGCAGGCATTAGCCACTTGGCTTGACTGGGTGACAGCCATGGTCAAGCACTGGGCTACAGCTAGTGAGTTTGGGCCCTGATGGACAGGCAAAGGGGTCACTGGTCAGGGAGCAGGAGGGAGCAGGACCTTAGTCAGAACCTGTCTGGGACTCATGAGTGAACTTAGCCAGAGCCCTTCCCCCACCCTGGGTCTCAGCATTCCCATATAGACACACCCACCGGGAGGAGGAGGAGGAGGAGGAGGTCTCTAAGGTTCTTTGGGATCTGCCTGCCTGTGGGAGCCAGGGAAGTGAGCTCAGAGGCTGCCCACAGCCTGGGCAGGGAAGACTCAAATTGTGTCACAAAGGTGATGATAACATCTACGCACGGGGCTCAGTCTTCTGTTCTGAGCCCATCTTCTTCATTAGCTACAAGATCTCTCTTAACCACCCTAACATGACAACAGTGACAACACATAAGGGACCTTATCCACCAGCCTAAGCCCAGTGCCTGGAACGGGCCCACTGAGATATTCACATAATGTTTACTGACTGGTGACCACAGGGCCTTTGTACCGGCTGATCCTCCTGCCAGGAGACTGTTCTTCCTGACTTAACTGTATGGCTCATTCCTCTTCAGGTCAGCCTCACCACCTCCCTATACCCCCCGCTCACCCCCCAAAAAAAAAAAGATGTCCCCAATCAGCCAGCCTGGAAATAGCATTTCAGTGCCACACTGCCCCCTCACCTTGTCCATTTTTCTACATCGAACTTATACTTGAATTATATTTTGCTGGCTGTCGGATGACTGCTTGTTTTCTGCCTACTCATCCCTTAGAAGGGAAGTTCCTTTTGTATTCCCAAAGACGGGAAAAGCTCTGTAGAAAAGTCCTGAGCAATGACTGACATCCATCTTCCCCAACTTGCGGATGCAGCCACAGTGCTTGGGTTCACCAAGCTCATAACCACCACAGGGCCTTTGCACACACAGATGCCCATGCTCCCACACACGTGCTGCCTGTGTGTATGCATCAAACACACAGGCAGGGCCTGCATCTACCCACCTAGCCCCTGCCCCCCACCCCAGCCCTCAGAGCCAGCTCTCCTGGGCCACCCTACTTATAGGTGGGGCTCCTGGTCAGTCAGAGGATCCCCCTTAGAGGTCTAGCCCCGGGACTGGTGGAAAACTGGGGAACAAGTGCCCTGCCCACACTTAGAGGCTGACGCTGCCCACGTGCCTGTCAAGTGGTCACTTGACCCTTTATGCGTGGCCCCCACAAAGGGGCCCTTGTCTTGGCCCCATAATCTGCCCATGAGCGTCAGCCAGCACAGTCCAGCCAGGGCCCCTCTAATTCTTTGGGGGTGTGGGGCTGAGAATGGCACTGGAATTTGGGGCAACACCAGCCCTGCCAATCCTGCCATTTTCTCTGGGTCCTAAAATCCGGGGGTGGAGGGATCTGTTCCTGAGACCTGAAGTCTTGGGCAAGGAGGTGTGGGGCAGAATGGGGCTTCATGTCCAGCGCCAGAAGCTATCCAAATAAGGGGAGCCTCTGCCCCAGCCTTCCAGGCTTTGGGGGTACTGTGGGCCGTGGAAAAAACACTGGACCACAGCCTGAAGCGGCGGGACCTCTGCCCCTCCCAGGCCTCGCTGTCCCTGTCTGAAAAGGAGGTCGCTTCCTCAGAATTCCATCATTCCAGTAAGAGCGACAGAAGTTCACAGAGGCTGGTGAGGAGCTCTGATTGGCGGCTGGTGACATCATACGTTATTCGGGCTGTGATTGGCTGACAAGACCCACTTCGTGGGCGGTAGGAGGAGGCTAGGGGCGGCTGCGTGGGGGCAGGGGGCAGGACAAGACGGCCTTGTCCGTCCGGGTTTATGCACCCACGAGATGGGCGTATGTATCAGATCCCCAAGAGCAGCTGCTTTATATCTCGGCAGCTGGTTCAATACATCTTACTACATCAATCCACGAGAGGGCCCTCGTCAGCCCCTGGAAATGATGGGCGTCTTCCACTCCCTCCTCCTCTGGAGAGTTTTAAGCAGCAGAGGATCTCGGTCTTTAAGAATGGCCTGGAATGCTTATAAAACATGCAGCGCCTCTGGGTCTTTCTCCAGAGTCTGATTCTGCAGCCTCGGAGAGGCAGCATCTCTAACAAGGTCTGTGGGGCTCAAGGCAGCAGCGATCTTTGGACCACACTTTCGGAAACCCTGAATTGATGAGGATATCCCTCCTCTCTCTTCTCTCTCCCTCTCTCTTCTCTCTCCCTCTCTCTAGATACCCCTCAGTGTGAGCAATGCTGAGATAGCAGGCGATTTCTGTGCACATTTTTGCCCGTATAATTCTCTGCCTGGAGAAAAGAAGCATTTCACGATGACTTGGAATTCTTTACAAGTCACAGCAAAAATAATGCCATTACTATCATGAGGAAATCTCTGCAGAGATCAGGAATAGAGTTCTCAGAGTATTTGTCGAAGCCCTACCTCCAAGCCATGGGAAACATATCTCCTATCACTGTCCTCAACTGAAAGCAGGAAAGGGGCAAGGTCACTTGAGCCTCAGTTTCCTCCTCTGTGAAATGGAACAATAATACTGACCTCGGCAGCCGGGTGAGAGACAGGAACTGCAAACCAGCTGTTCTCATGCCTGCTGGTTACCTTTTCCTGGGACACGTCTGCAAGCTGCTGTTGA
The DNA here is from genome assembly GCA_004363575.1 of Solenodon paradoxus. Classification (NCBI taxonomy): domain Eukaryota; kingdom Metazoa; phylum Chordata; class Mammalia; order Eulipotyphla; family Solenodontidae; genus Solenodon; species Solenodon paradoxus. The sequence continues at coordinate 53,308 of RJWH01004222.1, read as the reverse complement.
CTGTGTACCACCCCCAGATTCAGTTGGTCTGGGCAAAGCCAAGGGTGGTGCTTTCAAGTCCACCCAAGTCCCACCCAGTCCCCACCACCAGGAAGTCGAATGTCTAGCCTGGTTTGAGAAGCACTGCTGTAAGGGAGTATTTCGTACCCTGTATTCCCTCTTCCACATCAACACATATCACTTGAGAGCTTTTCATTTAGTAGCTGATCAATAAATTCATTTTAAAATTCAATTTGGAACGTGCCTGGCACCACGCCTGGCACTGGGATGCATGCTCACTCTGGTCCCTGAAAGAAAAAAATGAAACACCAGTCCCTGTGGTGCCGCCAGAGGGCGCCATGGCTCCTGGCTCTGGCTGTGGAAGCTTGGTGGGCTGGTCAGAGGCTGTGTGGACCATGCAGCTTTCATCTTCTTGACCCTCACCAGGAGCTGTGGAGTCATGAGAGGGAATTGAAAGACCAGTGGGAGTCCTCCCTACCTTCCCCCTGAACTTGGCAGTATCCCCAAAGTCCCACCAGGTCGAGCTCCAGTGTTGTCCCAGGCCCCATTCTCCCAGAGACAGCAGGATTCTCTCCAGAGACATCCCACTGAGAAGCTGCCGCGGGCCCCAAGCAACACTGAGACAGGTGCGCCTGGGCCCAAGTCAGGGTGTCTCATACTGGGCCTCGGTCATGAAAATGTCCCCAGTCAGGCAGACACCACTCTGGGAGGACACAGACTGGCCCCAGCAAGCACTGATGGACCCAAGCCAGGCTCGGACAAGGACCTTGCAAGTATGGAGCCCAGTTGGGCTTTTCTGTTTTCTGTTCTGCAAACTAGTCACCCAACAAACCCTTCAGCGCCTGAACGGAGACAAATCTGAATTCTGCCTTCAAGAATTCCTACTCAGATGAAAACCAGGGAAACAAATTATTTGACCACAGTATGATGAGGCCTAATTTATATTGGGTCCAAGGGCATAGAAGTCAGGGAAACTTTTACAGAGAAGGAAGCATCGAGTTGGGTCTTGAAGCATGAGCAGGAGTTCATCAGAGCTGAGAAGGCTAGAGGAGCATTATAGGAACCCATGGAAAGTCCTGAAGCTCTGGAGCCCCCAGTAGAGAGTCATATCTGGGGGCCAGCAGAGCAGAGCTGGGCAGACGCGTGGAGCTTGAACAGGTAGAATGCTGTGGCCTTTGCCTCTGGGGTCACCACGGCAACAGCAGCATCACAGAGGGCCTGCCTCAGCAGGGCAGGAAGAAGAGGACCCAGCTTGGCTGGGGGCAGTGGCCAGGGGACCCTGGGGTGGGCCAGCCAGGCCTGGATGCTACATCCAGGCTCTACACAGGGCACCTGCTAGCCCACACCCCTCTCTTGGGCCAGTCACAGAAGGAACAGGGGAGAAGACAAAAAAGTAAAAGAGGGGGCTTGGCACGTCTGCACGGGGAGCAGAGGGTTACTGCTACTCTGGGGCCTGAAACAACGTAGACAAAACTACCTCCGCCCTGGGGCCGGGTAGCCCTCAGGCCCAAAGGGCTGGATAATTCAACACTCAGAAATGGACACGTAAGCTCCGGCTTCTGCAAAAGCCCACAGGGAGCAGGAGAGGCTGGAACAGGCTGGGGTCCAGCGTCACCACGCCTATACTGCTGATGACAACAGAATAGCTTGGAACAGACCAGAGCCGGCTCACTAGAGACGCAAGACAAGTGTCGCGGCAGCCAGGAGGACTCGGGTCACTGAGCTATCCTGTCCCCATGGACTCCGCTCCACTGAGACCAGCCAGGTGAGGCAGAGACGCCACCCCTACCCCCACCAGCTCAGGCCCGGGGAAATAGGCAGGTGAGGAGGAGGAGGAGCGCACAGGTCAGACTGCCAGAAGGCTGCAGAGGGTGTGACAAGCCCCCGGGCTGTCCCGCACCCTGCAAGTTCGTAGCCTCGGGTTCCTCCTCTGTCAAATAGACATGGCAGCAATCCAATGGGCCGTGAGATTCTTAGTGGTTCCTCATCTGATCGCTCATTTTGCAAAGCAACTGAGGTGTGGAGAACAAAGATCCTTGCCTCATGTCACAAGGAACTAGAGTTGGAGTGGGAAGTATAAGCAGGTCCCCTGTCCAGGTCAGAGCAGTGTGTGTCTTTGCTGTTCCCACACGTCCCTTTCCTTTTCCTCCACAAGCATGTGCTGGGCGGCGTTAGCCCCGTTCCAGGTGGGGTCAAGGCCCAGAGAGAGAAAAGTAACTTGTTCAAGCCTCCCCTTCAACGTAGGTCAACCTGGTCTGAGCCCTGGAGGTGTAATGGCTTTACTCGCTGCCTCCTGAGCCCTACGTGGTGGCCACGGGGTCGAGTGAGGACACCGGCCAGGGATGCTGGCGGTGATGTAGAGCCCGGTGGGCGATGCAGCGGCGGGTGGTCTTCTCTGAGAGCCTCTGTGTGGGTGACGGACCCAAGAGCAGGGTGGGGAGGGTGGTACAAGGCAGGCTGGATCCGGAGGAAGCTGTGCTGGTGACGATGTTCAGTCAACAGGCCGGCCAAGCAAGCTGCCTTTCACGACCTTCGCCCAACGTGGCAAACACAGCTCCAACCTGTCCCGCGGGGGGCCAGCACCACCAGAGGCAGCGCATGAAAACACAGGACAGTTAAATATGAATTTCAGGCGCGTGAAGAGTTGCTCTGTGCGAGTATGTGCTCCAGCACCTGGGCTCCCAGAGGCATTCAGAAGCTAGTCCTTTCTGTGCCCGCACTTGACTTTGGTGGACTGCCTCTTTCCTCCTGCTGCTGACTGCAAGAGCATGGCTGTTCCAAAGGTCTGCGCCCAGTCCCTCAGCATCATCTGGATGCTTCTTAGAAATACAGGCTCTTAAGTTCCACCCTAGACCTACTCGATCGTCAGCATTTAAACCAGATCCCCAGGAGACCTGTGTGTGCATGAAAGTGTGAGAGGCTTGCTTCAGGCACTTACACTATTTATGTTTGATTGTGTTATGTGTTTATTATAAGCAGGAAAATAGAGAGCAGTAAAAAAAAAAAAAAAAAAGAAAGAAAGAAAACCCCACATCATCAAAGGTTATCATGTGATGCATTTCCTTCTTTTTCTTTTCTACCGGTAAAATTCACTATTTTAATCAAGCATCGTTTGTTGGAAATTTGTTCTTTTCTCATTTAATTGGCCTTGATGCTCTCGTTGAAAATCAGTTGACAATAGACGTATTGTCTGGACTCTTGATGCCATGGTTAATTGATCTGTCTCTCCTTTCGCCCTAGCCCACACTGTTTTGATTGTGTAGCTTTGAGGAAGTTTTGAAATGGGGAAGTGTGAGTTCTCCAACTTCGTTCTTCCTTTTCAAGATTAATTTTGGTTGCCCAGGGTCCTTTTCAATTCCAATGAATTCTAGTATCAACTTGCCTATTTCTGCATAAAAGGCAATGGGATTTTGAGAGAGAGTGCATTGAATCTGTAGATCGCTTTGCAATCTTTGCAATAGTAAGTCGTCTGATCCATGGACATGGGATGTCTTTTGCCAGACATTTAAGAAGACAGGTCTTGGCAAGCCCAGGTAGGTCAGGCACTAAGCCGGTAGCTGCTATGTGAACCTCATAAAGCCCAAGGGCCCAGGTTCATGACACATGGCCAAGGGTGGGACGGGGGAAACAACTAAAATAAACTAATTAATATGTGTGCTTCTTCCTCTTCCTCCCTCCCTCCCTCCTATCCGTCCTTCCTTCGTTTCTTCATTCCAATGTTTCTTATTCCTTTCCCTCTTGAAAAAAAAAAATATAGGTCTTCTTTACTGTCTTCAACAATGTTTTATAGTTTTTTAAGTGTACCAGTCTTGCACCCCTTATTCTGATTTATTCCTAAATATCTGATTTTATGGAAATAATTATATTATAAATGGAATTGTTTTAATTTCATTTTTAGATTGTCTTTTGCTAATGTAGAAATACAACCAAATCTCAAATGTTGATCTTTATTCTGTAGCTACTGAGTTCATTTATTAGCTGTTAAAATTCCTCTGCAAATTCTTTAGAATATTCTTTTTTAATATATAATTTTTGTTTACATATATTCAAATATTTTGCATAATGGACATATGACATTAGTTTCAGGAATACAACATAATAATTTAATAGCTGTATACATTGCAGAATAACAGCTAAAATGAACCTAATTTACATCCGTCAGCATACATGGTTATAAAACTATTTTTCATATGATGAAAATTTTTAAGATAGCCTTTCATAACAACTTTCAAATATGCAAAACTGTGTTATTAATTATAGTCATCATGTAGTACCCTACACACCCAGGACTGACTTATTCTAGAATTAGAAATTTGTCCTTTTTGAACCCCTTTCCCCCATTTCACTCACCCCTCACTTCCCTGTGTCTGACAATCACCAATCTGTTGTCTTTATCTGTGAACCTGGAGAGTTTTTGGTTTGGTGTGGTCTGTTTTAAGATTGCACATATAAGTGAGACCATACGGTATTTGTCTTGTCTGACGTATTTCACTCAGCATAATGCATTCAAGGTCTGTCCGTGTTGTAACAAATAACAAGATTTTGTTTATTTTTTATAGTATACTGGCATTCCTTTTTTTGCGTGTGTGTGATTTTCTTCATCCACTAATCTGTTGGACACAGATTGTTTCACTATCTTGGCTTTCATAAATAATGCTGCAGAGAAGAAGGGGGAGCATATGTCTTTTCATGCTAGTGTTTCCTTTTTCTTTGGATAATTACCCAGAAGTGGAATTGTGGGATCATGTGATAATTCTACTTTTAATTTTTGAGGAATCTATACTGATTTCCATAGTGGCTGCACCAATTTGCATTTTTATCACTGGTGTACCAGGGTTCCTATTTCTCTACATCCGGGTTATTTGGTCTTTTTCCTTTGCTACTTTTCTTCATATTTTTTTCTTGGTCTCTTTATTGTATTTTTATATATGTTAGCCATCTGCTAATAAATATCATTTTACTTTTTCATTTATAATTTGGATACCCTTTCTTTCTTTCTTTCTTTTTTGACCAGTATAAAATTCCCAATAAATGCTGAATAGAAATGGTAGGACCAGACATCCTTACATTGCTCCTGGTCTTAGATGAAAAGCTTTCAGTCTTTCTCCATTAAGTGTGGTATTAACTCCGGGTTTTCATAGCTGTACTTTATCAAGCTGAGGAAACTCCTTTCTAGTCCTAGTTTTATAAACATTTTTATCATGAACTTGCTGGGTTTTTCCTCAACATTTGTCATAGTGGTAAAATACACATAACAGGCTTGCTGTGGTGACCTAGTGGATAAGGCCACCGGATATAGTCCACATACATCCCAAGGACCCAGGTTCAAGACCCAGGACAGTAGGGAACAGCCAAGATAAAAAAACAAACTAAAATAAATAAATGTTTCTTCCTCTTCTCTCTTCTTGCCTGCCTGCCTACTCACCTTCATTCCTAACTGCACATTTTCCTTAAAAAAAAAATACACATAACATAAAATTTTCCATTTTTACATTTGTGTGTGTCTTTCTTAAAAATTTAATTGAAGGAATATTGAATCATAACATTATACATGTTTAAGTTGTTAAATCAACATTAACCATCTCTAGGTGTACCATTCAGTAGAATTAAATCCATCCAGGTATTTATAATGTTTTCATCTTGTAAAACTAACTCCCCACTCCTACTACCCCCTCCCCAGGCCCTGGCGACCACCATTCTCTTTTGTGTCTCTATGATTTTGACATCTCTAAGTATCTCATATAGGAGAAGTTTTTATGAGATTATACAGAATTTATTTTTCTGAGTCTTCTTTCACTTAACTTGATGTCTTCAAATTTCATCCTTAAGGATACTAGGTTTTATCAACTTTTCTGTGTTGACATGATCATGTGGTTATTTTCTTCATTCCATGAATATGGTATACTACATTGATTAATATTCATAAGATGAACCAGCCTTGACTTCTTGGGATTAATCCCCTTGACTGTGATATATCATCCTTTTAATATGTTGTTGGATTCGGTTTCATAGTATTTTATTGAGGGTCTTTGTGTTACTATTCATATGGGCTTGGTAGGTAGATTCTTTCTTTATACAGTACCTGTGCCTGTCTTTAGAATCAAAGCCATACTGGCCCCTTCACTCCTGTTACATCTTGTGACTTTGTCTTAGGAATGTCCTCTGACCATCAATTCCCTACAGACTCTTCCGAACTGGGACCCGTTGCAACCACAGAAAGCAGTCTCTAGTCATGGGGCCGCTTGTCGAATTCTTTGGATAGTTGAGAGCATTTTATTTGCACTATGGAATAGGAATAGTTTGTTGTTTTCTTCATGTAGGACTTCCTTCCAGAATTCCCATTAAGAGCATGTCAACTCTGGCCTACAGGGATTAGAGGCCTGTGCCAGCCTCGTTTTTTTTTTGCCATGTAGTGCTGTGCACACGACACCTGTCCACAGGAAAGGCGGAGTGAGTCAACAGCAGCACTGAGCCGCAGGCACACTGGTTCTCTCTGCGGGGCGGGGAAGACTAATTGAAACTCAGGTGGGCATTTCCAGTTTCTGGGGGCTAGGATCCTCTGGAGCCATCACTGGCTGATGCTTAATGCAGTCATTTCGCATCAATCCCCTACAATTAGGAACTGAACCCTGGGAATAAGCTGAGGGTGCTGACCCGTTGGGAGACTGTAGCTATATGGAAGATAAAAGACGGGTTTTTTCTGCAAAATTTCCATTTGAGAATTACTGCATTTAGTACTTTTAAAAAAAATAGCTTAAAGAGCAAAAAAAAAAAAAAAAGTATTCTTGTTGCAAAGTATGCACACGTGTTTAGAATGGCTTTATTTTTATTGTGCATAACTGTTGAACATGCAGCCATGATGCACAGATTCCTTACATGCGAGGAGTCTGCATCTTCCAGCAACTTCTTTTATGAAGGGAAATGAAGCTACACTCACGGAACTGCCATTGTACTGTGTGTTCATTTTCTTTACAGTTACTGGGAAGTTGTGTTTATTTTATATAGATGAGATTTCATTTTCCTGACGCCATCATGCTCACTCCAACTTGTCGGCTTGCATTCCTTTCTTTGTGTCTCTGCATGTTGTAATGCCTGGTAAGAATGAGTATCGAGGCTGTGTATGGAACTGGTCACATGCAGCTCTCTCATGGATGCATGTGGGGTTGTTTTAGTAACCAAATCTCCTCAGAAATTGAGATGTGAACTCCAAAAGAAGTGTCTTCCCAACAAAATTAATAGCTGGTTCTATTACTTTTAACTTAGAAAAAAGATAAAGTTGATTTTTTCCAAGTTAAAATAATAATAATTATACTGGCATCATAGAGTAAATTAGGAAGCGCACTCTTCTCTGCCTTTTAGAAGAGTTTGAGACGAATTATATTAATTCTTTTCTAAACATTTGAGAGAACTCATTTACAAAACAATTTGGTCCCAGCCTCTTATGTTTTGGAATTTTGGGGTTACTGATTCAAATTTCTTGCTATGGATCTGTTTAGGCTTTCTGTTTCTTCTTGAGTCAGTTTTAGTTGCATGTATATTTCTAGAAATGTGTCTTTTCATCTAGATTGTCTAATTTGCTGGCATATAATTGTTCATAGTGTTCTCCTATAATCCTTGGTAGATTATCAGGTTTATAGAAGTGTATCTACTTTCATTCCTGAGTGTCATCATTTGAGTGGTCCCTCTTTTATTTCGTGGTCAGTTTAACTGAAGTGTCATCAATTTCGTTGATCTTTTCAAAGCAACACCTTTTGTTTTCATTGATTCTCTGTTGTTTTTCTATTCTATATTTATTCCCATTCTACTCTTTTAGCATTTGCTTCTTTCTGCTTGCTTTGAGTTGAGTTTGTTATTTTTTCTAGTTCCTGAAGTTGACAATTTAGGGTGAGTTTAGGACTGGTCTTGAATGAGACGTATGAGATTAGAGATTCTGAAGTCACCTTGCTACCAACAGAGTACAGTGGCTTGAAAATATAGTAAATCCCAGGAAGAGGACATGAGAAATATTGGGTCTTGAGGACAGTGCTGGAGACCCTGCATCAGCCCATGTCTGAAGCAAGTCCTGCTTTCCAACACTGAGTTGTCTGATTCAACACATTTTCTTTGGGCTTGTTTTTCAAAAGGTTGGAAGTTATAGATTTGAGATCTTTTTTTCAGGAAAGGTACAAGCAGGAATGAATGCAAATTGGCAAGCAGGAAGGAAAAGAGAGGCGGAAGAACGATTTATTTATTTTATTTTATTGTTCATCTAGGACTGTGCCAGATGGAGGTGGAGGACTTAACATTTAAGCCACCAGGGCTTGACAAGATCTTTTCCTCTATAAATGTCTTCTGAGCACTGCTTTTGCTGCAGCCCGTACATTTTGCTATGTTGAATTTTCATTTTTTTCATCTTCTCTAATTTCACTTACGATTTCCTCTGATCCATTGGGCATTTAAGAGTTTGATTTCTATATATGATAATTTTTCAGTTTCCCTTCTTTCCTTAATGTCTGTTTTTATTCCACTGTAGCCAGATAAGATATTTCATAAGATTACAGTACTTTGATATTTATTGAGACTTGTTCTATGGTATGAAATATATTTTATCCTGGGGAATGTTCATGTGCCCCTAAGAATCTGTTTTCTTTGAGTGAATTTAGTCCTAGTTGTTCTACAGCGTTGCTCAAATTTTAGATTTCCTTATTAATCTGTTGTGCAGTAGTCCTGTTATTGAAAGTCTTCATTGTTAAATGTATATTGTTAGCCTTCAATTCAAATTTATATTGTTAGCCTTCAATTCTGTCAGTTTTTGTTCCAAATATTTTTGGGTTCTATTGTTAGGTGAATATCTATCATTGTTATAGTTTCTTGATGGGTTGAATCTTTTGTCATTATGTAAATTATCTCTTTGCCTCTTGTAGTAAGTTTTGCCTTGAAGATTTCTTTTGCTTGTTTCCCTGGCCACTGGTTTCAAACCTTGGTTTATGATTTTCATGGCCTGTGCCTTAGCCACCCGAGCCACGGGGGGCAAAAAAAGTCTTTTTTTAATATTAGCACAATCACTTCAGCTCCCTTTTGTTAGTTTGCATTGAATAGCTTTTCTTTCATTTACAATCTTTTGATCTCAAGAAAGATTCTTGTAGATAGCATGCAGTTGGATTGTGTATGTTTTTAAATCTATTTTATCAAGCTTTTCCATTTAATTGGATACTTTAATCTACTTACATTTAATGTAATTACCAAGAAGGACTTACTTCTGCCATTTTCAAAATGTCTTTGATTTTTCATTGTAGTTCCTTAATTCCTCCATGGATGTCTTCTTTTTGTTAGGTGTTTTATATGTACCATCGTTAGTCCCTTCTTGTTGATTTTATAGACATATTTTAGTTATTTTCTTAATGTTTGTCCCAGAAATTAGAATTAACATTTCAATTCATAACAATATAGCTCAAAGTAATAAAAGCTGCGTTTCAATTGTGTACAAAACCTTTAGTCCTCTACAGCTGCATTCCTAGTCCTTTATGTCATTACTGTCACAAATTACATCGTTTTACATTGTGCTCCCATTAACAGGGTCTCTGCCGATGTGATTAAGTTAAGGATCTTGAGACGTGGAGATTATCCTTGATTATCAGCGTGGAGTCTAAATGCAATTTAGTGCATCTGTCCTTATAAGAGGGAGGCAGAGGGAGATTTGACACAGACAAAACATGAGAAGCAGTGTGAAGATGATGGAGAAGTGGTGTGATCATAAGCCGAGGAATGTGAGCACCACGAAAAGCCAAAAAAGGCAAGGAATCAAGTTTCCCCTAAGAGTCTCCAGAGGACGCATGACCCTACCAACACCTTGATTTTGGTCCACCAATACTGATTTTGGATTTCTGGCCTCCCAAATGGTGGGAGAACAAATTTCTATTGTTTTCAACAGCCTTCTGGTTTACGGCAACTTGTTACAGTCATCATAGGAAACTAATAAATTAAAGTGCATTATCCAGTCTCTACTTATTAGACATTTGGATTGCTATTTCAAACAGTTTTTGTATTTTTTCTGGTGTAAATGTGCTAGAGTTTCTCTAGCACGTACCTGGGAGTGAAATTGCTTGGTCATAACATGCAGATGTTCAGTTCTACTAGGTAATGCTAAATTGTCTACCAAGGTGGTTGTACCAATTTATGCTCCTATAAACACTATAGTTCCTGTTAATTCACATTTTTTACATCTGTTGGTGTTGTCACATTGCTTAACTTTTTCCAGTCCTAGTGCCTGTCAGATAGTGTCTCGTGATTTTATTTGAGTTTCTTTGATTACCAATGTGTCTAGGCTTGAATAGCTTTCCAAACTCTTACTGATCATTTGTAATGCCTCTTCCATGAAATGCGTGTTCATGTCTTTTGCCCATTTTTCTAATAAATTATTTTATCTATTTTTATTGTCTTAATAGGCAGTCCTTTTATATTCTACATTAGAAAACTTTGTGGCCTCTAGCTCCTCTTTTTACTTTATGGTATTCACTGATAAAAAGAAGTTCTTGATTTTTATACAGCTGAATTTAGCAGTCTTCTCTTTACGGGTAGCATTTTTATGTCTTTGAAAGACATGTCTCTAAAAATTATTATTTCACCTCTCCAAAGTGGAAAAAAAATAGTCTATAATTTCTTCTAAGAGTCTGCCTTCTGTATTTTTTTTCTCATTAGACTTTTATTAAAACGAGTACTAAAATTCCATTATAGATTTTTGGTTGTTTCCATTTAGAAGCACAGATTCCTAAAACAAATAAAACACACATAAATGGCTCACAAAATATTCTTCTTTCCTTCCGAATATTTTTGATGCCTTATTATCATGAACAAGTCTTACTCTTCCATCTTTCATCTTCCATCTTTTTCCCACAATGATAATCCATCTTCTTTCAGCTCAGCCAACTCTCAAGTGGCGTGTGCTGAGTGACAGTCCAGCACAGGTGCCTCTCCGGCACTGATTTGTCCAGAATAATCACTTGAGTGGTGGAGCCAACTGCTTTCATCAGCAGGCCATTTTTGCTGTCACCAACCACAGTGGCACAACCCAACCTCTTTGACAATCACATTCTTGACCTTGAAGCTCACATTGTCCCCAGGGAGAGCTTCACTCACAGCTTGATGGTGCATTTCAACAGACTCGACATCAGCTGCAGCGTTGACTGGACCAAAGGTGACATCATGCCAAGTCTGAGAGCACTAGTCTCAAATCGGCTGCAAGGACAGCACCTGTATCATTACTCATTTTGTGGACATCCTGGAAGGGAAGACACAAGGCCTCGTCAGCTGGATGTGTTGGTGGCAGGAGGCAATCCAGAGCTTCAAGCAATGTGATCCCTCTGGCACCGCCATCTTTGAAGGTGATGTGTCCTCCCTTGAACCTAGGCCAGTTAGCACTTGAGTCCAGCATGTTGTCACCATTTGAATCAGAAATGGACACAAAGGCTCCTGTGTTGGGGTCGTAGCCAGCGTTCTTAAGGCAGGGGCTGACAGCTTCCTCCTCTCTTCTCGCTGTACGGTTGCTTGGTGGAATCCATCTTGGTAATGTCAACAATTTGTTGTTTGCCACATAGTGCGTGAGCTGGAAGGTTCTGGCCATTTTTGGGGATACCAGCTTCAAACTCGCCAGCAGCCACAACAAGACAGCTCAGTCAGCCTGAAACGTGCCTGTGATCATGTTTTTGGTAACGTCTCTGTGTCCTGGAGCGTCACAGAGGAAGATCACATAATACTTGCTGGTCTCAAGTTTCCACAGGAAGATGTCAATGGCGGTACCGCACTCATGTTAGTTTTCAGTTTATTCAGGATTCAGGCATACGTGGAAGCACTCTTTTCCATCCAGAAGCCTCTTGCTCAAACTTTTCAATAGTTCCATGGCCAGTCATACCACATGTGCATGTCAGGTGACGAGTAGTGGTACATAAATGATGTCCACATAGTGTGAGAAAGGGTTCAAGTTGTTTTACCCACATGGGGACGTGGCCAGTTATCCCCTCACTATGTGTGTAATTGTCCCTTCGTCTCCCGGTGGACCAGCAAAGTCATACCTGCATATCAGAGTTCCAGATGTGTGATCCAGATTTGAATTCCTGAGCTGCCATAGTTACTTCTAGAATTTTATAAACTCTGATCACTGAAGAGTGAGCGACTCTGCCTCACTGTATCCTTCAGGTCTCTCAGATTTATTGACCTTTATTGACCTCCTCTATGAATTGTTAAATCACCATCGTATTTAAGAAAATCACTCTTGGAATTTTGATTGCAGTTGCGCTGAGTTCATGTCCGTCTGGGTGTATTTTATTTGGAACCCTTTCATCTCCTGAATCTGGATGTCTGTCTCCTTCCCCAGGTTAGGGAAGTTCTCAGCTACTGTTTATTCTGTTAAGGTTTCTTCTGCTCCTTTCTTTCTCTCTTCTTCTTCTGGAAACCATGATGCAAATGTTGTTCCTCTAGATACTGTCTCATCAATCTCATGCTCTCTTCATTTCTTTACATTATTTTTTTCTCTTTGCTGGTCTGCATGGGTGTTTTTCACTGCCCCATCTTCTAGCTTATACAACTGGAAGCCGCTTTAGCTTATTGAGATGCTCTAGTGTGTTCTCTGTCTCTATGGATTCTGTTTGAAAGTTTCTTATATTTTTGTTTTAGATTTTCATTCATCCATTGTTTTCTTAATTTCAGGAAGAAAAACCAGAACTGTTGCTTTGAGATCTTCAGTTCGTTTACTTAATTCTAATTTTTCTCTAGGACTTTTTTGCTTTGTTACATCATTTGGGATCAGTCTCTGTCTCTTTTTTTGGCACCCTTTTTTGTTTATCTACAGATCATGCCAAAAGGCTTTCTTTCTCTGTGTTGCTGAAATAATCTTGTACTAGGATATCTGCAGAGTATAGGCCTGGGGCAGGAGCTCTGGCTCTCAGGGCCTGGGGGCTTGCGAGCAAGCAGGTGGGTCAGGAGCAGCCCCAGGCAGGGGAGGAGCTGCTGTCACAGTGCTGGTGTCCCTCCCGTGATCCTCTCTGAGAGCTGCTGCAGCAGAGCTGGATGCTCCACAGACCAAGCTTGGCAGGAAAACTCAGCTGCCTGTGCTGGGGCTGCAGCTCTGGCTGCCTGCTGATAGCCCAGGTGATGTCTGCCCTGGTGGACACTAGTACTGTAACCTAGAGAGCAAACTGCTACTGTGGGCTGCAAGCACAGCTGATGGCAGAGTGGTGGGCATGCTGACCCCTGAACCTGTTTCAAATTGGCATCCCCCTAGTGCTGACACTAACTCCAGTACGCCTTCACCATTGCTAGCACCGCGCAGACAAAGAGACTGCGAGCGTCTCTGCTCACTGTAGGTCTAACCCTCTTATTCCTCCCACTCAAGGTTTTGGTTTAACAAATGAAATCCCCTCAGTTAGGTCTGTGCACACTTCATCTGTTGGCTCCCCCATTCTCTGTCCTGAGAGCTCTGTTCCCCAGAATCCTACTGTTCTTCAGAGGAAAGTCCCTTTGTGTTCTACAAATGTATGTGCTCCCCTCCAGGGTATAGTTTTGAGGTTCTGGGCCCCCAATGTGGAGTAAGCCGTTCAGCTCCTAAGACGAGACTCTGTATCCTTGTCATTCCTCCCAACCCCGAAGCAAGCCTGAGGACACCACTGCTTGGTTTTCCCTGCTCTTTCCAGTGTTTTCTACCATTTTGCCTTGTGGAGATGCTAATCCTCCAGTCCTCAGTTCTTTTTCGAAGTCAGTAGCTTGCATTGAGATATAATTTTGCTGTGTCTGTGGAGAGGTGAGCGCAAGATTTTGCTTGTCCACCATCTGGGGTGTGTCTCAGTAATTGTATTTTTTTAATTTTAGTTTTTCAACTGTTGTCAGTGTACGAAACTGCAGATTTTATATTGACATTATAGCAACCTTTTCACTAAACTCTCTTATTACTTATAGTTTATCTGTATATGTAGACAATCATCTATAAAAAATGACCTTTTCTTTTTCTTTTTCTAGTCTTATTACACAATCACTAGTACACTGTCAATTAGAAGCTATGGTAGCAGACATGCTTGCCTCATTCTTGATTTTAAAAGAATGTTTCTAGCATTTCATCATTAAAAATGATGTTGGGAGGTGTGCCTTTGTGATTCAAGAAGCTGAGATATCTGGGCTGTGGACCATGAAAAGCCCAAGGACTTGCATTCATCATCCTGAACCTTAAGAAAAAAGTAGTAAACAACTAATTAAACAAAAATGGTTCTTCTTCCTTTCCCTTCTTCTCTCCCTCTCTCTCTCCCTCCCTACCTTTTTCTCTTAAAAAATGATATTTGCTATGACGTTTTGTTAGATCATCTGTCAGGTTAATGAAAGGAAGACCATATTTCCTTGAGACAAAAATGGGACATTGAGGTGACAAAAAAGGGCCAGGGTTATGCACTGGAGACTAAGGGGATGGGAAGAGGTGAAAGGATTCAAACAGGAGCAGAGCAGCCTGGCCATCAGCGAGTAAGTGCTATGCAATACCTATGGGCGATCGCAGAGTAATGATGTGTGGTCCAGTGGGACTTCATACAGTCAGGGTCAGTGTAGGAATTTTGGCACCTTAGGTGAAAACCAAATTTGGTGCCTGCTCTAAATGTCCTGCCTAAAACACATGCTGCTTTAACCATCCCAGTGCCAGAAATGCCCAGTAACCCCCACAGTGCCAGAGATAACCCCACAGTGCCAGAGATAACCCCTCAGTGCCAGACATAACCCCACGGTGCCAGAGATGATAACCCCCACAGCGCCAGATATAACCCCAACAGTGCCAGAGATAACC
>RJWH01004222.1:0-38414 GCA_004363575.1 Solenodon paradoxus | reverse complement strand
CCTCACAGTGGGCAGGAGCAGCAGTAGTGGCCACAGCCCACTGTACTACAGGCAGGGCTGCCAAGGATCATTTTTAACGAAGGGCAGAAAGGGGCAGCTACTTTGGGGCCCCCTCAACAGACTGGGCCCAGGGTAACTCCATTGCCTCTTTTTCCCTGTGTTGAAGACGGCCCTGGTTTACAAAAGCAGGACAACATTCACAGTTATAGTAGAACGATGGGACAGGCGGGAAACATGAAAAAATGGTGCTGTCGCATTTGAAATGGCACATATGGTCAGCTGAGTTAATGAAGTTCCCTTTTACTTCCAGATTTCTAAGTTGTTTTATTTTTCATCAAATAGGGTTGAATTTTATCAAATGTTTTTTCTTCATCTATTTAGATAATTGTATTTTCTTCCTTTAATCTGCTAAACTGGTGAACGGTACTTGCAAAATGTCTAATGTTAAAACAAGCTTGAGTTCCTGTTTAATTCGTAACAGCCACATTGAATTTATAGTTTGTGTTCATTGCTGCATTCATCTGATTATTTCATTTTGAATTTTTGCATCTGTATTCATTAGTGACCTTGGCTTATGGTTTTTCTTTCTCATACTGTCCTTGTTGGGTTCCTGGCTTCACAGAACATGACAGAGTAATTTTCTTTTTCTTTTTGAAATTTTTTTAAACTGTTGTTCAACAGACTTTGTACCAATTGCTAACTCTTCACACATTTTACAATATCTTTAGTTATAGTCATCTGTTCTGATGATTTTCCTTGGAGACATCATTTCTGGTGACTGTCATTCACCTCTCTCCAGGCTGGTCACCCTCCCTGCTGCTATACAGTCGTTGTCCTGGGCTTTTGCTGTCGTGCTTGGAATAATCTCTCCAAACCACATGGTTTGGAGTCCTGGTTTTCTGGTGTCCCTTGTCTTTCTTCTGTTCTGGTGGAACACACCCTGTAATAATTCATTAGTTCAAAGTGTGACACAGTGACAGATGTCATGGTGATAACTGCCCTCAACATGCCAACCCTTGGATCTTCTCTCTTCATTTGGATTGATTGCTGTCTTTACCTACACAGCATCTCAGGACCTGCCCTCACGATCATGCTGAAGATGTCCTTCTCTTTCGTCCGGCTTTGATTTTCCAGTCTCCTGATCTGTGGATTTTCTTGTTTTCCCCTCTCGTTTTGCTGGAGGACATCCTTCAGTCATTCCCGAGACACTGTGTGAGTTAAGTTTTTGGACACCAAAATATATAATATTTACTTCAATGCTCATCTGATTGGCATAGAATTCTCAGCTGGAAATAATTTTCTTTCAGATTATTGAAGGTAGTCTTCCACTTCTTGTTTTTGGTGGCTCTGTTAAGAAGTTCAAATTCATTCTAATTCCAGATCCTTTTCTTGTGACTATTTTTGGAAGCTTATAAAAGCCTCTCTTTGTCCCCAGTTTCCAGAAAATGTACGGTGATGCATCTTAGTATTTTTGTTGAGTCTACTAGGCATATGGTGGTCTTGTCAATTTGAAAAATCATCTCTTCAGTTTTAGAAGATCATCTATTATTTATTTGAAGCTTTATCCCCTCCATTTTCTTCTCTTCACTCTTTTGGAAATTGTTACTTAGCCATTGAACTTCCTAAATTGGTCTTCTAACTTTTCTAATCATTTCTGTTTTATATTTATCTTTGTTTATTTTGGAAGATAATTCTCTCAACTTTGTCTTCCAACCATTTTTCAGAGTTTTGCATCACTGCTACCATATTTTTTTAAAACATATTAAATCCTGAGTCCTCTTTGTTCACTGAATGCTTGCCTCTGTAAAATTGTGTTTTTGTTTCATTAATACCTCTTTCTCTCTGAAGAGATTCATAATAGTTTCTCTTTTTTTCTTCTTCTCCCTACAGCGTCTGTTTCTTTTAAATTCCTTTTTTTTCTCCAGGTTACTAATTTTTATTTCTTTCATGCTAGAGTTTCTCCTTAGTTCCTTGCCTAATAGTCCATGATGATCTGCTCTTTATTAGGAATGAAGGCTGGTGTGCCCTGGTAGAGTAGAAGTTAGGTCAATAGAATCCGAAGGAGTACTTACCCCTGGGTCCTGGGCCAGGAGAAACAACCAGTGTGAACAACTCAATTGAAATAAAATTAAAATACTTCCTCCTCCTCTGTCTTCCTGCCTGCCTGACTAACTGCCTGTCTGCCTGCTCACCTTCATTCCTGCCTGCACCTTTCCTTAAGAAAAAAAGGGAGTGAGCTTAAAAATTAATTAGTTCTAAGCTTGTGGCCTTAGAACTTCACAGTATGCTATTGTTACTATTTCAGAGTTAACACTAGACTTGGGATCATTAGTTCTCTCTTCTTGGACTGACCTGAGTCCCCTGAGAAGGCCCTTTCAACCCGTTGCTTGGAGGCTTAAAGTCTGGACCATTCGTCTAACTGCCAAGGAAGGGAAATAAATGTTTGGGGCACAGTGCATCTCAGTTTCCAGCTTTAAGCAATCATTTAATCCCCTTAGTTAGCTACTGGCCCACAGATCCTGTTTTATTATCTCTGGAGAAGATGCATCCCGCCTTATGCCGGACTTGGAAAGCTGCAGCTGCTTAGTGGCATGCAGACGGTAGGGGACCTAGGGATCTAATACTTGTCAGTTGGCTTAGCTCTGGAGCCTCGGATGTGAGCCTTTACCACCAATGCCAGAGGGCTCATCTCAGCCAGCTCCTGGGATTCCACTCCCCTGATCCACCCACCACTGAGAGCTGTGTTGATACTCACACCATTATGGTAGATTTGATTAATTTCCACTGTAATGCTCATGACCTTGGCTTTAAATATTTTAGGTTATGGTATTAGGGATATGATCATTTAGAATTGTTATGTCTTTCTGGTGAATATTTTATTTTATTTATCATTGTCATCATTCATCATTATTGAATAGCAATCATCTCTACTCCCCTAATAATGTTTTTTTTTTGTTTGTCTTCAGGTTCAGCCATTCATATAGGCATACCACCTTTCTCCGGTTCTATATTTTATTGGTATAAATTTTAAAATTTCAGTCTTTCTATAGTCTCATGATTAGGGGTGTGTGTGTTTAAAACATTTTAATCATTTTATAGAGGAAGGAGGCAGACAGGAATGAGGGCAAATAGGCAAGCAGAGAGGGAGAAAGAAGAAACACTTATTTAGTTAGTTGTTCATTTAGGTTTTCCACCCCCATGTCCGAAGTTGCAAATGTGGGTCCTTGGCCTTTATGTGGACCACACCACAGAGCCACAGACTTAACACCCGAGCCACCAGGGTGTGCCCATTTTAAGCTTAGTTGAATTAAGTACACTGATGTGCAACCATTCTCTTCATCTATGTCCGGAACTTTTCACAAACTCGAACTCTGTGCCCATGAAACAAACACTCTCTGCCCTCCGTTCTTTATTTTCTATTCTTGGTCTTATAGACCTTATGTAGGTCTACACCTATATCTGTTTCTTTTCCTTCTTTTTGCCTTTTTTTCTTAAGGAAAGGGGCAGTCAGGAATGAAGATGAGCAGGCAGGTAGGCCGGAAGAGAGAGGAGGAAGAAGCACTTTATTCCATTTCCATTTAGTAGGTCACACTGGTTGTTTCCTCTGGGACCCAGGATTCGAATGCAGGGATCTGCGGCCTGAGTTTTTTGGAGGTGATTGACCTGCTCCACCAGGGTGCACCTCTATATCCGTTTTTAACTTCTTTTTCTTATTTTCTATATCTTTCTCTGTGCTACTTTCTGATGAATTCTTTAGCTATGTCTTACAGGGTTCTAATTCTCTCCTTAGCTGCGTCTAATAATATTTAACCCATTCTTCAGGATATATCTAAAGACATTAAATATATGTGTATGTGTGTGTATATGCATGTATGTATGTATGTACACACACTGTTTTATTGAGTCATTTAAAATTTGCTTGGTTCTCCTTGATAATCTCTTGTCATTTATTCCTCATAAATTCATACATACTTTCTATATTGTACATAGGACCTGAAATAACTCGACTCCTTTACCTCTAAATCGGTCATATATTGTTTCTTCTATGTTAGTGATCTCTAATTGTGAGCTCATTGCTGGTTATGAATGGGGATCCTCCATCCCTAAATGTAATGTTTTCTTCTGAAGGAGATTTGCATCTGCTTCTGCCAGGGCTCAGAGGTGCCAGCAGCCGTGGCAAGCAGCCCCCCTGAGGGCACAGGATTAAGGAGGGCGCCTCAAGATTCAGCTCCCCCAGCACCTCCTGGTCAGGCTTCATCCTCACTTCCCTTTGTGGGTTGGGGAGCAGTTTTCAGAGATCTTGGTAGAAACAGAGCCCCAAAGAATCATGATCTCTCTGTCTGGGATACTATTTTTCTGTAGCAGGAAAGTGCCCATGGCTCCATGTCCACCACGTCAATAAAAGCAGAGAGGGTCCAACCCAATCCACATACAACCACAGCCCCACTTTGGTGTGTAAATCTGATTACCTATTCCGCTTAAACCCTTAATGACTCACGTTCTTTATCCACAAGTAGAAAGTTTGAACTACTGTCTGGAATACAAGGCCTCACGTGATCTGGCCCCTGACTACTTTTCCAGAGTCATCTCTTGCGATAGTTCCCTTTCCTACTCTCCAAGTCTTCCCTTGGGAATGTTCCCCAAACCCCACTTCTATGTTAGGAGCTCTTATACTTCCCCTGCTTGTACCTATCACACAGGGTTATAATTTGATATCTGAATCCCCTACATGGCCTTTCCCCAAAAATGTGTATTCGATGATTGCTAAACACTTTGCTTCTCCAGTAAAATCTCATCAGCACCTGGCAGAAGTGCTCATTCAATGTGCTGAGTGACTGAATGAGTGAATGAATGAATCAAGATATTCCTGAGCTCCCAGAGTTTTTCAAGTTGACTTTTGTGCATTCTTTATATATTAAGGTGTTAATGCTCTCCTGTTTCCCCCAGGCTATCTGCCTTTTAGTGCCTTTTTTGGTGGAGGGAGGAAAAGAGAGAAGTTTTAAATTTTAATGTCAACAGATCTATTGATTTTTCTGAGGTCTCTTCAAGCACTTCTAAGTTTAGCAAGTCTTTCCCTTTCCGGATATTTGATTAGTTTTCACTTCTGTTTTCTATGCACTCAGCTTTCAATTTAATCTTCCCCCAAGCAGGGGGAAAATGTTTAACAGTCACCTTGGAGCCTTTAAAGTCCAAACTCTTTAACTTGGTCTTCAAAGCTTTTCATGATCCAGTCCCCAGCTTCACCTGAACTCCAGCCAAAGACAAGGGCGACCTGCTCCGTCTCACCTCCAAGCCTTTGTTCCTGAGTTCCCGGGCATCGAATACCCCACCCCCATTTCTGTATCTCTAAGCCCTGCTTAGTATCTGTCAAGCTCTACTTTCTCTAAAAGTTAGCACCTGCCTTTTCACCCCAGGAAGGTGAATGAATGATGAAGGGATATGAACAGACACACCTGGATTAAAATCCTAATTCCTTCACTTGTTAGTTGTTGGCAGCTCCCTTAACTTTTCCAAGTCTCAGTTCCCTGGTCTTTAAAATGGGCACAGAAAGCAGCGGCCACATCTGGTGACTGTCAGGGTGTAAAGACTCTGTCCCTGACCCACCTAATTCTATCGGGAGCTGATCTTTTCTCTGGGGAGACAGAAGTTAGCAAACAGGCTCCACTTGAAGGAACCCAGCCCAAGCCCCCAGGCACCTGGGTGGGACTGCCAGGCCTACCTGCCCCAAGGAAGCCCCCACCCCACCTGTGAGCTCCAGCGGGTTCCTGCAGGGAAATATTTGTCTCCAAAGCTGCTTCTGTTAGCACTTCCACCTAGTGCCATCAACACCTTCCTATTGATGAGCTACAACTGAGCTACGATAAACCTCACAATTTCAAGGTAGGTAAACTGAGGCTCAGACCATCTTCCATCCAGTTGGATCTAGAACTTGTGATCTTTGTTGTCTTTATTTTTAAAAAGAGAAAGGGAAAGGAGGAAGAAGCATTTTAAGAAGAGGAAGACCCACCTTTATTTATTTAGCTGTTCATTTTGGTTTTTCGCCCTTGGTCTGGGGTCTTAAGTCCAGGTCCTCGGGCTGTGTGTGGTCCACACACCAGCATCTCAGCCACTCTAGGTCTTACCTCTTCAGCCCTGCTCCAGGGGCTCTGGGGGGCCTGGGCAGCTGTAACGGAGAATGTCGGGGAGTGCTGGCCCCACCGCTTGTCCACAGATGGGGTGGTCGGTCTCTCAGAGGCTGGAGTCAGTGTCTGTTGTCTCTTTGTGAACCTCGAGTAGGTGATCTTGCCTGTGTCTTTGGGCCCAGAGCCAGGATGCTGACTTCATTAGTCAGGGTGTGTGCGTGTCTCTGGGCCTGGGGCTGGAGCCTGGACAATGAGAAGATCAGGTCTGGGTTCGAGCCTAGCTCTACACACTTGGGGTGACCGCCTGCCCCCTGGGGGATTTGGGGGACTTGGCCGTCCTGTCTGTACAATGAGAGTGGTGGTAGATCTTTAGTTCTCAAAGTGATGTCCTGCCCAGACAGTGCCCTGGGGCCTGACTTTACCTGGTGGGCCCTTCAAGAACAGACCCTTCTGCTGCCTTCACCCTCTGAACTGGCCCTCCATGAGGGCCTAGGCCTGGCTCGGCTCCTCTCCCAGGGGCTTGGTCAGGCCTGGGGTGGGGGTGGGGTTCCAGTCCCACCTCTGACCTCTGGAGTCTCTCCCTGGCATCCTCTCCTCCCTCGCTCCTGAAATCTGAGCTCAGGGATCCAGGGAGAGTTCTTGCTGCAAAACATTCCACTCAGTTGTCCAAATACTCTGCACAGCTGGCGGAGGGAGGAGCCCCGGAATCCGGCTTTCAGGGAGCCCTTGGGCTGTTGTTTCCTGGGAATGGAGGTGTCCTCATTCAGAGGGCCAGCTCGGGTGGCTCCAAAGGGGTTCACAGGCTGGCAGGAAAAAGAAAGGGAACCCCCTACATACACTCCTGGACCCAGGCACACTCTGCTGCCTGTGGGTCTGCTGGCCAGGTAGGCCGCCCCGGCTTGGTGGCAGGGAGGTGGCCAGGCAGCAGGCAGGCCGCAGCCACAGGAGCCTCTCCTCGTGACTCGGCTTGGGCTCTGCTGCAGGGAAGGGCGGGCAGGAACAAAAGGGAGATAGCAAGCGGCGCTTTTACTAGCAAGCAGCCCCAGACCTGGCTGGCTGCCTCTAGGTTCTGACTCCCCGCTGTCCAAGGCCGAGTCTCCAAGCCTCAGTTTCCCTCCTTTGCCTAAGAAAGGAGTTGGTCCTCTTCTGGCTCTGATTTTTCCAAGGAGTCACAGCCAAGGACAAGCTCCTCGCAGCTCCCAGGCAGTTCCAGAGGTTCCTAAACACTCAGAAAGTAGCAAATTTCTCTGGACAGTCCCCAAAGCAGCTCCAACTCAGTTTCTCCCCTGAGAGGCCCCTGGGGTTCCGCAGGGAAGGGCCATCTCCCATGCACTGTCACCAGCCAGGCTGAGCCCCCTCCCCTCCCTCCATGTGAGGGTGGTAGGGAGACCCTCCCTCCCTCTTCACACATCCTGTTTTCCATTCCTTTTTTCCAGGTGGACTGCAGGGGTTGCCCTGCGGAGGAAGGTGGGGGCACAGGGAGAAGTTAGCAGGGGATCTGCGAGGCGCAAAAACAGGAAGGGGGTGGGAGCAGGCCATGGAAAATTCATTGCCAGGAAAGGGAGACCAGCATCTGTTTTGCATTAGCTGGAGAGCTTCAAAGTCCCGAGCCTGAGTGGGAGATACCGCTATGCACAGGGCAGTTGGGCCGGGGGTGACAGTCAGAACTGGCAGCTTCTCCCCAGGCGGGGAACTCAGGCTGACAGGAAAGAGAAGGGAAGGCAGGGGAGGAAAGAAGGACCCAGAAGCTCAATTCCATCTCCACTGTGGCAGAGGCTTCACGAATGTGATCTCTGATGTTTACAACTTTACTGGGAGAAGTGTTTTCATCTTAGAGATGACAGAACGGAAACAGAGAGGTTCAGTGACTTGCCCCAAACCACACAGCCAAGGAATGATCTCACATGCGAATTCAGGCCAAGTGATTGCAGCCCTAGTGATTGAGGCTGCCTGTGAGTCAGCCAAGGGGCCCTAAGGATTGATTTGGTGATTCAGGCAGGGGGCCAGCCTCTGCCTTTAGGGTCACTCAGTTCTGATGGGGAAGTCCGGCAGTTCCAGGGGGTGGGCCACATGTCTGTGGGACCCCGTCTGCAGCGGAGAAAAGTAAAAGGGAAGGCTTCCTGGAGGAAGGGGTATGAGCAAAGGAGGAAAGCATCAGTTGGGGCAAGACAGGGTGGAGGCTGCAGATAAGAGGGGCTAGTGTGAAGAAACAGGGCACATCTGGGCAATCGCAGCTGGCCTGCTGTGCCTTACAGTTGGGAAAACTGAGTCACAGAGAACCTAACGAGCCCCAAGTTTCACGCTCTGGAAGTGGGTGGAATCCAGCCTAACTCCCACACTGAGCTGTCCCTCTGAGGTGGTGGTGAAAAGTTTTAAGAAGGGTATTGAGACCAGAGACAAAGGCAGGCAAGGGGCCTTGCCCAAGACCACACTGCCAGCTCATGATAGGGCCAGGACTGGCCAGGATCTTTCCGGCAAGGGGAGCGGCCAGACACCCTCATTCCTGGGCCTGGTGGATGCTCCGAGCCTCAGGCACGTAGAGAAAAGCACCCACCTCCCTCAAGGTGTCTCAGCTTTCCGGTGCGGAGCCCAGGAAGGAGGGCCCCAGTGTCTTCTGCTGTCCACTGAGCCACCAGAGTTAATAATTACAGGGCTTACGGAGATAGAGGTCTGTCTGGAAGGCCCCTCCCTCACAGGCCGCTGCTCCTCCGAGATAGCAAAGGTTAGTGCGAGGCTCAGCCTGGGGGTGGGGAGAAAGCTCCTGCCAACAGCCCGCCTGACAGTTTCTAGAGGGAACCTTGGTCAGGCCTCGAGGCATGGACAGCCCTGAGGAGTGTTCCCAGTGTCCTGCCCGAGGGACATGTCCTGTGTTCTTGGCCATGAGCTCAGGGACTGTCCGCTATGCCCCATCAGGTCTGGGCCCTGCGCTTGAAGGTAACTGGACCAAGGATCCCTGGGACTCACAAAGGTGAGCTAGTGACCTGCGATGTAGAAAGGAGGGAGGAGTCTTGCCACTCTGCTGGGGTTCTGGGGGAGGGGAGAGGTGTTCTCAGGGGCACTGAGAAGCCACTCCAGACAAGGGACTAGCGTGGAACTATGAGGAATTTCCTGGGCCTTCTACAAGGTCAGTGGCAGGGGTTGGCCCTGGTCATCTTGGCCGGCCGAACTGCTAGCCCTAGAGAAAGAGCCTGAGGCTCAGAGAAGGCAAGACACTCATCCTGGGTCACACAGCGAGCTGAGAGCAGACCAAAGTCCAGAGCTGGCCTGGGTCATCTAGGCTGGCAGAGTCCCAACCCTCACTGGCTTCCGGCCAAGGGTCTGTGGCCATAGCCGCCAGGCAGGATGGGGATGGCAGAGGGAGGCAAGCAGACAGAGACCTGAGGAGGCCAGTGGCTTGAGGGTAGGACATATCTTTTATTGCCCCCGCCCCCCTCCACCAGCTAAGCTCTTAGAAGGACCCTCATGTTGCAAACTACAACTCCCAGCGAGCCCTGCGTGCCGGGGGCGGGGGGGTGGGGGGGTTGGAAAATTGGTAAAAGCCTCCTAACCTCACATTCCTTAATTTCTCTGAGCCCATCCTTTTCAGCTGAGGAGCAGAGTTCATTGGGCTGTGGGAAAAGCTAGTGAAGTTGCCAGATGCATAGATGGAGGATATTTGGGGGTAGTAACTGGGTAGCAATGCTTCCAGAGTGGTGCCCCACACCCTCCCAGTCCACCTGCCCTCCCCAGGCAAGGGCTCTTCCTGTGGGCTCGCAGCCCTGGGCTGACACTCTTCCACGCTTATCTCCCACCAGTCCAGGCCACAGACTTACACCAGGTCTTATCTGTTGCCCGGCCTGTCAGGACTTGGAGCATCCGGGACCTATCCCAAGCTCCTTTTATTTCATCTTTTCCCCCTTCCCCTAAATAGTGAACAGAGCCAGGGCCAGAGAGACAGCAGCTGCTCAAGTCTTATTTGGTGAAGGATTCAAGTCAACAAACATGATGACATCGACTTTGGGCCAGACCCTGAGCTAAGCTGTGGTGGGTGGAGAAGCAAAGACAAGAAGGGGCCGGTCCCTGCCCACAGGAAGAAAGCCACAGTTGTGGAAACAAATGGCCTGCAGAGTGAAAAGCCTGGGCAGCCTGGGCAGAAGAATTCTGGAAAGTCTGAAGGGATGTCATGGAAGGCTGCCCAGGTTGTTCACTATACAAGGAACCAGCGAAGGCAATGAGCGAGGCATGAAGTCCAGTCTGCCTTTCAGTCACCAAGTCCTGTCTGTACCTCGGTGCCAATGTAGGAAAAAGGTACCATTTTCTATTTTGAAGATAACATTCATTTGGCAGGGAAGCAGTTTCCCTAAAAGTGGAGGTCCTTGGCTATGTCCCCACCTCAATCTCCCCACCATATGGGAGCAGGAGGACAGGGCCTGTATCTGCGGTTTCCCTTCGGGTCCCCAGCCCTTCTATGGCTCATACCTTGTGCTCAGAAGGGATGGCTCATACCTTATGCTCAGAAGGGATGGATGGATGGATGGATGGATGGATGGCTGAATGAATGGGTGGAAGAAATGTGTGTCCCCAATGAAGACGTGACAAACATAGCTTTGGCACTCAGGTCTGTGGGTTTAGAAGAGTAGTGGCCAGAGTTCCATGGCAAATCAGAGTACTTCTCCCGGTCCTCCTGTAGACAGAAGGTGTGAGCCATGATCCTGGATAGGAAAGTTGCGGCCAGTGTCAGTACTCAGGATAGTTGACAGAGGGACAGAGCGACTGGAAGACCAGTGGTCTGGAGTACAGGCAAAGTTTTTCCAGAGGACATGGGACCAGACGAGTGTGTGTGCACCCTGTTGGCACGCATTCCCGCAGAGTAGACGGTGCACAAAAACGGGGGCGGTGGGCTGCGGGGCAGGCTAGGGGAGGACACTGGACAAAAGTGGATCTTCCTCATCATAAGCACTCCGAGGAAGACCGAGAACATTGAGGACATTTGTTTGGGGGTCTGCTTCCCACCGGCAGGATGGTGCACGGGGCCCGGCCACAGCAAAGGAGCCCAGGGAAGGAGTACGGGCCCGGTGAGGGGGTCTGAGGACGTCTGCCGGCCTGGAGTGACAGTGGGCGAAACTGAGCGCCCGGGGCCCATTGCAGATTCTTAGCAGGAGTGGTCGGCGGCGCCGTGCAGGGGCGGAGGGCGACGGAAGCGGACAGGGAGGCAGGGCAGCGCTGGTGCCGGTGCTGGGACCAGCTCTTCCCGCTGCCGCGCGCGGCCGTCGCCGGTCCCCGGGCGGGCGGCGAAGGGGCGGGGCCGGGCACGAGTCGCGGGCCGTCCCCCTCCGCCACGTGACCGCCGAGGGCCGGGGCGTGCGGGCCAGCCGGCGGCGGGCAGGACTGACAGGCTGCGGGGCGGCGCGGGGCGGCGCAGGGAGATCGCAGCGGCGCGGGGTTCGCGGGGGACGCGGGGCACCGGGAACCGACGCCCGGGCGCCCCGAGGCGCCGGGATGTGGAGCGGGTAGGTCCGCGCGCTCGCGGCTGGGCGCCGGGTCGGGCCGCACATCCTCCTGGGGTGCGAGGGTGGGGGGTGCCTGCCGGGTGTGTCGCCCCCCTCGGGAGGGGCTAGGCGCCCCCAGCTCTGCGTGCGGCCGAGGGACGCTTTATCGCACGCACTCGCCACCCGGGTCGGTGAAAGGACACAGGCGGGGAGGGGCGGGGAGGATGTTTTGCGACTGAGGAGTGTGGAGGGTGGGCGACCGATCGTCCTGGAGTGACAGCACCGACTCCTAGCTCATCTGGGTCCCCCGTGAGACTGGGGTTGGGTAGAGGGGTAGGCGGGATGGGGGGCCGAAAACCCACAGTAAGCCTGAAGTCCACACCTACCTATAGGGGGGCCCCTCAGCTGGACAAGGCTGGAAAAGCATTGCAGTTGGGAAAGCGGGGCTGAGTCTCTGCCAAGGTCGCTCCAAGTTGATGAGCCTCTTCTGTGGCTTCTGGAGCTGGCAGGGCTCAAAAATGGGGGGTGGGAGCTCCCAGCAGCCTGAGGGGGCAGGCGCACAGACTCTGGGCTCCTGGCTAGTGGCTCCAGTTCCCTTATCTGTGCAGACTCAGGAAGGACCCCAGTCCCTGGCGGACCTGGTGTGTGTCCCCTGCTCTGGATGGCCAGGAAGATGACGGTCTTTGCGTGTAGCTGGGCAAGCACTTCCTCTTCCCCATGGCCTGGAAAGGCCTCCTCTTTCCAGGAGATGGGGGTGGGGGACCTGCGCGGGTGCCGGGTGGAGGGCTGGGGCGGGGGCGGCGTGTAGGGGATGGATTATATTCCTGTAAAACTGGGCCAGATAGGTGGTCCCAGGACAGGGCTCCTTCCCAGAGGAGCGAGGGAAGCCCTTGGGAGGTCTGAAGGCTGTAGTTTTCAGATAGGGCTGGATCCACTTGACCCCTCCGCCCCTAGCAAAGCTTTTGCTGACATGTGGGGGGGAGTCCTGGGTTTCACCCCAGCAGGGGCTGCTGAGAGAATGGGGTCCTGATAGGGGTGCATCGAGGAGAGGCTGGCCACCCTCAGAGGGAGGGAGCTGAAGGAGGAGTGTGTCTTCTGAGAGAATGAGCTTCTAGAGAAGTGATTGAGGCAGGTTGGTGCCTGTAGAATGAGGTCAGTCTTGCGGTCTGCAGGAAGTTTGTGGCCACTAGAGTTGGGTCATCCAGCTAAACAGAGCCACTGAATTGTTGTGTGACCTTGAGAGTGTGGCCTCACTTCTCTGGCCTGGAGGTGGAAGGGGCAGGCTGTGTGCTGGGGGATGATTCAGGACCAGGGAGTGTCCTTCCCTGGAGGCATCCAGGTCAGAGCCGGACAGACATCTGCTGATGGACACCCACCTTAGAACAGTCAAAAGTATTCCAGATCCTGGAGTGGCCCCGTTCCAGCCTCCCAGCCATATGCCGGGAGCTTTCTGCATGAACCGGGCTGCCGAGCTGTCCCCACGTGATCTTCACGATGGCTCACATCCCGTGTATCCATTCGAGCATCCCCGCTAGTCCTTGCTAGGTGCGGGGTGCGTAGTAGGTTCTTTGTAAAAGCAGATGGAAAGTGTGAGGAGCAGAATGAGGAGCCGGGTTCCTGGGGACTGAGAGGCAGAGTTTGGGGGTTACCGTCAGCACTGCCTTTTTATGGCCCCTAACTTGGATATTGGAGGCAGTGGTGGAAAGATCAAGGGCCAAGCTGGCAGCATCCCCTACGGACCCTGGTCCTGAGAGTTCACCCAGACCCAGCAGCGGTGTGACCCCACTTGGGGTCAGACTTATCCAGGCTAGTGGCCCCCAATAGCTAATGACAAGCCCAGGCTGGTATAGTCTTGGGATCTTCTATCCTGGAGGGATCTGGGATTCGGAGTCAGTGACCCTGGCTAAGCCTCTGGTATCTCTGGGGCTTGGTTTTCTTATCTGGAAGAGAACTGACACATCTCTGTCAGGTGACTGCTTTGTCAATGACCAGGTCCCGGTGCCAGCCCAGTTCACTCCTTGGCCCTGGATCCAGTCTGCTCCCTGGGGTGGTGGCATTGGCAGGGCTCCGCGGCAGCTCTGGCGGACACTCCTTCTTGAGACCCTTTGAGCATAAACTCTCAACAAAGGCAATTCCCCCAAACTGGGCTGCTCCCCACCCTCCCTCTCCCCCCACCCCTCCAGTTTCCCATGTTTGTTGTGTCTAAGCTGCCAAACCTGCTTGGA
This sequence comes from Solenodon paradoxus, assembly GCA_004363575.1. NCBI lineage: Eukaryota > Metazoa > Chordata > Mammalia > Eulipotyphla > Solenodontidae > Solenodon > Solenodon paradoxus. The sequence continues at coordinate 24,599 of RJWH01004222.1, read as the reverse complement.
GGTGATGGGGTGAGGATGCCACCCCATCTTGGGTACCTCTGCAGCTCTCACAGTGCTAGGTACTTGAGATTTGGTCAGCAGAGACCAGAGTTTGGGTTCTGGGCTAATTTTCTGCCCCTACATAGCTGCGTGATGTCAGTCCAGCCCCTCAGCTTCCACATCTAACAGGTGGGGCTTAATTGCACCTGTTTCTAGAGAGGTTCAGGCTCCGACGGACTGCCAGGAAGGAGAGGAGATGCCCCCCTCACCCCGCCCCACAACCTGCCAGGTAGGATGTGGCAGGCAGAATGCTGGGGAGCTCAGGGCTAGAGCCAGGCTGTGTGATCTCGAACAAGTCACTTATCAAGTCGGGACCACGGCCACCCAAAGGGGCTTGGATTTGTGAGCTCCTGCCTAGAAGACCTAAGTCACAGGGGACTTAAGGCTCTGACGTCATGTCTAAAGTATGACCTGGGGGATTCCAAGGCCAGGCAGGTAAGGGTTGAGCAACCTTCACTCACCTTCTGGAAGCCTTCTACCATCTACTTAACCCGCTCCCTCCACAGGTGGAGATACCATTCCTAGGATGCTCCTTCATCGGGCCTTAATCTGAGCCTGCACAGCTCAGACCCACCTCAGAGCTCTGCCTACCCTAGGCTCCCCCAGAGTCTGCATAGCATTTATACCCAAAAACCTTGGGAAGCAAGGGTGTAGGAAGGGAGCAAACTGACATAGGATGTGGTGAGAAGGGGGCTCAGTGACACTGTCAGAATGGTGCGGATGGATAGATCACAGCGGAAGGGGTGTCTGGCACGTGGTAGGTGTCCCCCATCTGTATTTTAGCCATTCGAGGTCTTGAAGGGGCAGATTTTTCTAGAGCTGACCAGCAGATAGGAGGCTCGTCTGGTGTGCCCTGCCCTGCTTCTGCAGAGTGTGCCTCCCACCCTCCAGGCCTGGTACTTGCTCCTGCTGCGGACACAGCCCTGGATCCCCCTTCAGGACCCACTGGGCTGGCAGACTTGGGGCTGTGGCAGGGAGAGCCTTGGCCTGGCCCTCCTGCAGACCATCCCAGGCTATTCCTACCATCTCTTCTCCCTCTGGCTCCATGTTCTCCTACAAGGCTCGGCCACCACTCCTGCCTCCCCTCACACCTGCTTCCGCATTCTAGAATGTTCTAGGCTTTCCTTTGCCCATCTCCAGAGCCCCACTCTCCTTGCCTCCCTAACATGCTTCTGTCTTTGTCCCATTCTTCTGAAACCCTCCCCTAGCACCCCTCGGAGCTGCCGCCCATCCCCCAGCCAGGCTCTGTGTGCACAGCTGTTCCCTCTGGGCCTGGGTGTCCCTCGGCCATCACTTCCCAAAGGCCTCAGCCACCTTTTCCCTGAAGGACCCCTCCCAGTTCCTCATTCTCATTCCCATCAGTGATCAATTCACTTTTTCCTTTTTAAGATCCCTGCCTCCCCGCCCCTGGGTCTCCAACTGGGGTCCCCGGCTTTCATTGCTACCTGACCTGTGGGGGAACGTGTAAGGGGTACTTCCTTTTATTTTTAGTTTTTAAATTTAGAAACCATATAACCTTGGCATGTTAATGATGTCATTATTAAATAACTATTTTTAAATGACTGTTAATGACAGCACAGTTGGCTTCCGGTGCCCTGTCTCCCCAGGATCTCCCTCAGATTCTGAGCTGTGTGCCCCTCCCAGCCCAGGGCCTGGCTGGCTGGTGGAGTCACCACCTCTGGGCCCCGTCTCCAACTTCCTCAAACCCCATCTGCATCCTGCCCTCTTCTCCGAAGCCACCATTCATCCCTTTCTCCCTCCAGGACTAATCTGGGTGCTATGTCACGTGACACACTCATGCCCCTTCAGTCTCCACTTCCCTGCTGTGCATCCCGACCAGGGACCTTACCAGCAGGTTGGGGAGAGCATCAATCAGTGGCATCATGTGCCGGCTGCGCACTGGCGTCTCTAAGTCCCCGGAGTGGTGAGGTGAGCTGGGTGGACGGACGTGGCAGGTGCTTGGGAATTGGGCCAAGCTGAAGACTTGGCCTATCTCGGTAGGCTGCTCGGAAGCCAACACTTAAAGCTTTTTTGGGAACCCCTGGACCCTGGATGAGTCACTTGGCTGTCAGCCTCTGTGCCCCTGGGGCTCACAGAACTGCCTGAGTGGTGTGTGTGGCTCCAGACTGGGTCCCTGTGGGCTCTGTGCCAGAGCTGGGCAGCTAGAGTTTCTGCAGACCAGAACAACTGTGGCCTCCCTGGAGGGTGGGCCTGGTGGCCCGGCAGCGGGTGAGTGGCCCCAGGTGCCCACCCAGCTCTCTCCTTGCCTCAGTGTCAGGGCTTCCCTTGCTGGCTTCTCCCCTGCTTGTTTAAGGCACCTGCTGTGCCCGTTAGCACGGGGTCTTTAATTCAAAGAGGTGACCTGGGCACTGTGAGCAGGGAGGGAGAAGAGACCTTGTGGCAGGCTGGGGCTGGGAAGGGTTGGCACCCTCAGTGGGCAGACGGGCACTCTTTGTGCCCTTCTGCCCTGGGGGTGGCCTCTGGATGGGCTCTCCTGGCCCAGTGGAGCTCGCGGGATGACTGGGGAACACAGAATCTGCAACTTGTTCTCATTCTGCTGTCTTCTGTGGATGGAGGCACATGCCCTGGCTCTCCTAGGCGGCCTGCAGGGGTGAGGATTGCGTTGCTGCCCCACCCCCACCCCTCACCCCCGTGTGCTTCCTGGGGAAGTGACCCATCCAGGCCTTTCCTGTGTGAGCTGCCCTTGGGCTCCCGGCTTCGGGATGGGGGGTTGGCTGCCCCTCCGCCCTGGCTTGGCTTTACTGTCTCCCGCCTCTGAACAGGCCCCCTCCCGCAGCGTGTCCTGCATGTGCTCCGCTTCTGCAGGTGACGGGGCTGGGAGGTTTGAGCAGAGGACGCAGGACCAGGAGCGTCTGGGGGTGGGGCAGCCCCGAACATAAGGGCCGGCCCCAGGGGCGAGTTGCCCACCAGCACAGCTTTCCCACTCCAGCTTTGGCGGGGGTCTCTGGTCTGGAGGCTGGATGTGTGGAAGAGGGGACTCTGACTCAGGCTGGACTAAGAGCTGGGGTCCCGCCCTCCTCTGAAGCTTCTGAGTCAGCAGGTGGGACACATGACTGGAAGTGTGAGGGGTGCACCTGCAGATTTGAGGTTCACTCCTGCACCCCTGGCCCAGCACTGGGTACTTTGGAACTCCGGAGTGGTCTGGCTGTCCCCATGCCTTCTGCCATTGGGCTCTGTTTTGGGTCGCCCTCTCCCCCCCACCCCAATTACCCCCACCCTCGTTTCCTCTGGCAGCAAAGTAGGGCCCCTCCAGTTCCGCCTCTACTCCTGCAGTGCTGCTGGAGAAATGGTGGGGGCTGCCAGCCATGCCCCCAGCCAGTGTCCTAAGACCAAATTAGTGTCTGACTGTGACCAGAGGCCCGGATCTCACTGGCTGTCAAGCTTAGCCTTCATGAGAGGGTTTGGTGACCTCATTCTTTTAGGCAGGGGACATGGGTGATGGCAGGGTGGTCCTTGCAATGGGAGCAGCACGGGGGCTGGGTGTCTGGGACCTGGACCCCTGTCCACCCTGTGTTGTCCCTGCGGGTCACCCACCACCCTTGGACTACAGTTCCTGCTCGTTCTATTCAAGTGGCAGCCCCCGAGGTAGGGACCTGCTGCCCCCTTCAAGTCTGAGTGCCCTTGGCCTTCCTCTGTCACCTGAGGAAAGGCTCCCAGCAGGGGCACCTCCCTAGGTCCTTCTGCTTCAGTTGCAGGACCCAGAACCGGGACAGGCGTGTCGGGGGTGTCTGCCCAGCATGGCCCAGGTGACACCCGTCTACCATTACTGTGTCCAGTGACTTCTCACCTGCTCCTTTGTGCATCTCCTGTGGGTCCCCCTCCCCCACCACCCACAGGTGGGGAAGCAGGTCCAGAGTATTTCGGTAACATTCCCGGGGCTCCCAAGCACCCGAATCAGAACTGGCATGCACCCCAGGTTTTCCCCGGCCTGACCTGGGAGGCTCCTCCCTCCTGGGAGGTGGTCTCCGCCTGAGCAGAGGCTGAGAAGCCAGTTGGGTGTGGGACTGGGTCAGGTTTCCCTGCCTCAGCCAAGGAGGAGCCTCCCCATCTCCTGGGTCCTCTGCCCTCCATCCCGAGGCTGATGCACTGATTCCACATCAGCTCCCCACCACACACACTCCCTGGTCCTTTAGGGAGCTCTGGACCTGAGATGAAGGTCTGGACACTGGGCCTAGCCCTGCCACTGAGCAGCTGGGTGACCCTGGGCAAGACCCGTCAGCTCTCTGAGCCTCTGTCCCCGCTCTGCAGAATGGGGGCAGTACCCCCAAGTGATGTTGGGAGTTTTGGAAGAGGTGATGCGGCACCCAGTGGAGCAGCCGGCGCTGCATGAATCCCCTGGGAGCAGACCACCCCCCCCCCCCCCCCCAGGGCGCCACTGTTCGGCCAAAGCCCAGGCTCAGGGACGTCCTCACCAAGCAGACCCCATACACAGAGGGAAGGGACTGCTAGGAAGGGGTGCCCTCTTGATGGAGTGACAGAAGCGTGCTCCACTTCTTCCATCAAAGCCCTGTCCCTGCCAGGTCCCGGCCACAGAGCCTCAAGGCCACAGGTTGGTCCAGCTCCAAAGAGGAGGGCAGGCGCGTCTGGGTGACTGCCCGGGGCCATGGGAGAGATTAGGAATGGGCTCGCTGCTGGGGTTGACTCCTTCGCTTACTGAGGGGAAACTGAGTCTAAAGGGCTGCTTGGTAACCCTCCCAGGGTCCTGAGGACAAGGAGGAGGAAGCAGCCCCCAGCGGTGCCTCTCTCCTTCCCCTCAGCAATCTGAATCCCATGGCCTCCTTGACCTTGTCTTTCCTCCCTCCTCTGTGGGCCCCTCCGCGCCCCCTCAACTTCCCCCCGACGGGGCCACGTCCTGCAGCTCAGAAGCTGCTGGCTCAGGAGCCGCCAGCTTTGCTGAGTGAGTGAGTCCAGAGGTGCTGTCTTGGCACAAACCGCCGCTGGCCCAGTCCTCTCCCCTCTCCCCTGACTCTGCTGTGAAGGGGGCAGGGCAGACACTGGCGGCCCCACACTCCTCGCAGGTCTTCAGCTTCAGGGAGGGGAGGACCCACCCTGAGGCCCAGAGAGAGGTCACAGGCAGCCAGGGGATTGCTGCAGCAACAAGGGCCAGGGGTTGGTAGTGGGTCTGCTGGCCTCTGCTATGTGCAGAATCGTCCTGCCTTGGCCCTGCCTGCCTTGGCTTGTCCCCTCCGTCCTGCTGTCCCCTGAACGGGGCAGAATTTGCATTAACAATAGCAAGAAGGCAGCCCTCCTTTAAGTGTGTCCTGTACGCCAAATTGTTCACACATCTCTGAGCCACTCAGTGACCCTCAAGGTAGGGCCATTGGGAATATCCCCTCTTCATAGAAGTGGAAACTCAGGTTCTCAGTATTGACGTGTTTAGTTTTCTGCTGGGTGAACACAAACTGACCACCTACTGTGTGCCGACCACCTACTATGTGCTGACCTCTCACAGCCCTAGGCCCTGGACAGCAGCAGGTGGTTGACAAAGATGAATGAGTCCTGTCCTTGCCCCAACAGACATAGTACATCCTTATTCTGCCCTTCTGAAGCCCCTGGTGATAGCTGTCCTGGGGCGGGGGTCTCGCCATTTCACCCGTGGGGAAACTGAGGCCCAGAGTGGTGGCGTGTTGCCCAGGATTGGTACCTGGCCTCAGCCATCCAGGTCTCAGGACCCTAACTTGAATCTGTTCTTTGCCTCCCAGCCAGTCCCAACCAGACGAGGGCCACCCGTCACCCCTCAAGGCTGTCCCGGTCCCCTGGAAGAACGTGGGCCCCTGCCAAGGCTGCCGGGAGTCCCCGGGGGGCCTGGCGGAGACCTCTGTCGGGGAGGAGGCTCAAGCTAAGGAAGGTCCAGCAGCCACCCAGCTGGACGTGTCACGCCTGCGCAGCTCTTCCATGGAGATCCGCGAGAAGGGCTCGGAGTTTCTGAAGGAGGAATTGCACCGAGCCCAGAAGGTGGGGCTGGGCCCCGGACGGACCAGGGGCTGCCGCAGGGTGGTGGTCTCTCCGCAGGCCCAAAGCACCTCACAGCTGGCCCCCTGGGCCTGTGGGACATGCAGAAAAGAGACCAGTTCTTGTGGATTTTTCTGTAAACCTCTTCCAAGTTCTAGAGGGTCCACTGGCGGGGTTTCAGCCTCGTCTGAGCTAGGTGGAAAATTCTCTGTAAACTCTAGGGTAACTGGGGAAATAAGATGCATGACCCAGAGACCCAGGGGATGGAGGCCGGCAGGTGCCTGGGCCCCTGGCGCCTGGCCTGGGTTTGGGGGTGCGGGCAGGGCGCTGACAGCCTCTACCTGGTGCCCCCAGGAGCTCAAGCTGAAGGATGAGGAGTGTGAGCGTCTGTCCAAGGTCCGAGAGCAGCTGGAGCAGGAGCTGGAGGAGCTGACGGCCAGCCTGTTCGAGGTCTGAGGGCGGCGGGGCAGGCGGGGATGGGTCCCCTGGGCGCCCGCGGCTCCTCTGGGCTCATGCAGGTGCCCTCCCCCAGGAAGCCCACAAGATGGTGCGAGAAGCGAACATGAAGCAGGCAGCGTCAGAAAAGCAGCTGAAGGAGGCCCGGGGCAAGGTGAGTGTCCCCGTCACCTGGGAGGAGCAGAGCAAGGCCCGAGAGGCAGAGACACAGCCGAAACAGCTCAGGACTCTGCCCATTGGGGCAGTGCAGGGCCTGAGAGGATCCTTGGTCACTGGAATTCATTTTCCTGTTTCCCACCCCCTTTACAAAGGCAAAATCTCAGCCCGATCAAGTGCTTTCTCTCTGGTCTATGAAACGTGAGGGCCAGGCCCTGGAGCGGCTCAGATCAGGCTGAGCCAGCTCGCTGACACACTCCCCTCGCAGAGCCCCAGCTCACTCTGAGCCTCAGTTTCCCTGTGTGTAAAATGGGTCTCCACCTGAAAGGCTACTCCAGTAGTCATGGGTGCTAGTCGCTGCGGGGGCCCGGCTGTCCTGAGCTGGCAGCGGTGGCCAGAACATCAGTGACCCTGGACTAAGGTTGGCGGTCTTCCTGTCCCTGTCAGATCGACATGCTGCAGGCAGAGGTGACAGCCTTGAAGACCCTGGTCATCACGTCCACACCAGCTTCTCCCAATCGCGAGCTCCACCCGCAGCTGCTGAGCACCCCCAAGTCTGGGCCCCGGAAGGGCCACTTGCGTCACAAGAGCACTAGCAGTACCCTCTGCCCAGCCGTGTGCCCAGCTGCAGGTCACCCCCTGACCCCCAACAAGGAGGGCAAAGAGGTGAGGGGTGGCGGGCAGGCAGGGGAGACAGTGTGCAGTGTCAGCGGGGCAGTGGAGCCTGGAGGGGCCTGGCCTGACCGTCATGTGCGGCCTGGAGCCTGTGTCCTCTGGCCTCTGGCCTTGAGGGCTGGCCAGGCTCCCGGTGCTGAGCCTCCTTCCTGTCCCTTAAGCAGTGGGGGATGGTCTCTGTGCCAGGGGCCTGCCCTTGGGTGCTGCAGAGACATGCACCCCCTTGGCCTAAGAGGCCACTGCCGGACCTTTGGGGAGAGGCTCCCGGGGCCCTGTGTGACCAGAACCCTGAGGCCCAAAACTGCTTGTGACTCCTGGACGCCAGGGTCTCGGGGTCTCCTGGGCGTAGTGCCGAGAGGAGCATGGCCTTTGTGGGACCTCTCCTACCCTCTCAGCTCGGACACAGGGCACTTGGCTCAGGTTGGACCATGGGCTGTGATGTCCTTGGGCATGTGGGGCCGCCTATCGGCGCCTCAGTTTCCTCACTTGGCCAACGGGAACTCCTGGGGCCATGGAGGAGCTGACAAGATACGGATGGAGGCCGCAGCTCAGGGCTGCACCCAGCAGACACTTCGTCCTGTCCTGTGTCTGCCCAGCTGCTAGGGAGCCATGCAAGCCAGGCTCCGCCCCCCTTCCGGGCACTGAGCTGCAGACCGAGACTAAGGTCTCCTCCTCCTGTCTGTCTCTGTGTGCCTGTCTGTCTTTCCTGCCCGCCCAGGCCGGGCTGCCCCCAGTCCTGTCCCTGCTCCTCTGTGTGGTCCCCAGCAAGGCGGTTCAACTCACCTACGAGCCGACCTGGCAGCTCCCACCTGGGGAGCCGCCCATGGCCCCCACCTCCACTACCTCTCTCTCCTTTTCCCGACAGGTAATGGCTCCAGCGCGGGGCTGCCCCCGCCGCCCCCTCCCAGCCTTCCTCCCTCTGCATGTGCCCAGGGCAGCCAGCAAGGAGCCTCCAGAGCGGTGGCCTCCTGTGCACATGTGCTGTGGTACTGCGTGCACCTGCATGCACCTGTGTGCACCTGCGTGCACCTGTAGCCTGCACATACCTGGTGTGCTGTGTATATATGGGGGACATCATAACTGTGGGGTCCCTCGAGGAGGTGACACAGGTCTGGACGCAGCCCTGGACCCCGTCTGTCCGGCAGTGCCCGGACGCTGCAAACACCTGGAGGTGGCTGTGGTGCTGAGGTCCTTGGCACACGGAAGAGGGAGCGCTTCAGACTCCCTCTGCACAGCCTGCCCTGCAGCCTCCGGGCACCTCCTTCCGCTCTGCCAGACCTGCAGCACCCAGACCACCCATGGCTTCCCTCCCCGCTGCAGGTGGACACAACCCTGTTTGCCGAGTTCCAGGCCTGGCGGGAGTCGCCCACCCTGGACAAGACCTCCCCCTTCCTGGGGAGGGTGTACCGGGAGGATGTTGGCCCCTGTCTGGACTTCACCATGCAGGAGGTGAGGCGGGCGGAGGGTGGCCGTAGCGGGTCGGGGTGGGGGCACCATCAGCCAAGAAGCCAGCTCCTCATGCCCCACCACCATGCCACCTGCCACAGCTCTCGGTGCTGGTTCGGGCCGCCGTAGAGGACAACACACTGACCATGGAACCCGTGGCTTCGCAGACGCTGCCCACAGTCACGGTGACGGCTGCGGAGTGCGGCAGCGCCAAGTGAGCTGAGCCCCTGCATCCTCCCTCCGCGGGGGACACCCTGCCCGCCTGGGCCCCCCAGGGTGGGCACGGCTCTGACACAGCTCAGCCTGCAGGAGCACGGGGGCGCTGGCCAGGAGGACTGTGGCTGTCCCCACCAGGGAAGGCAGGCGTCTTTGGAAGAAATTCCTGCCTCTAGTCACGGACCCCAGGCTCTCTTGGAGTCAGGGCGCTGGGGTCTCCCTCTCCCTCCCCGGCCACACGCCCACACCCTCTTGTCTCCCCCCACCCTCCGCCGCCTGCCCCAGGCTCTGGGCTCCAAATAACACCTAAGTCATGTCAGTAGTTGGCTCTGGCTTTTGCTAATCAGCAAGCGGCCCTGGCATCTTGTCCTTCCTGCTACTCAGTTGGCATGAGCAGAGCTAGTGGTGGGGGAGAGCCAGGGTGGAGCCAGGGGCAGAAACTGCCTCCTTGGCCTGGTCCTGGCCCCCCTAGGAGGCTGGGCTGGGGAGAGGTGCCAGGCCCCCAACCCTGATGCGTGCATGTCTGCCCCTCCCTCTGTGTGTCCTCTGGCTGCTGCCCTCTCCCTGTACGAGCCGGGCAGGCCCCAGACGGCCTCCATGGCTCTCTGCTTCTCCCCAGCACATGCGCCCTGAGTGGGCTGGCCCGTACCTGCCACCACCGGATCCGGCTCGGGGACTCTGAGAGCCACTACTACATCTCGCCATCCTCCCGGGCCAGGGTGAGTCATCCAGTGAGAGTGTCATGTGGCCTGAGGGGCCCCCTGGGCTGGGACTCTGGGGCCCAGATTTCAGAGCACAACCTCAGTCTCCAAAGCAGTGCACCCAGGCCCCAGAGAGGTGTGAGCACGGTTGGCCACATGGCCACACAGGTGTATTAGTTAGCTAACGCTGCATAACAAAGGACGATCACAGAGAGGCTGGAAACAGCACCCATGGATTATTTCACAGTCTCCCTGGGTCAGGAGTTCGGATGCCGCTTAGCTGGGCCCTCCCCGCAGGGTGTCAGGGGCCACAGTCAGGGTGTGAGTGCTGCATCCTTTCTGGAGATCCGGGTCCTCTTCCACACTCACCTGGCCGTTGGCACAATCTGGCTCCTTGAGTTGAAGGACAGAAGTTGCCATTTGCTTGCTGGCTGGAACATCATCTTGGGAGTAACTCCCATCACCTGTCATTTAATGTGGCCTAGTCGGGTGTGACACTAGAGTTCACAGGGTCCAACATGGGCTTTCGAGAAAGCTCTGAAACGTGTCTGTCACACAGCCTGACAGTTAATTGTGAGCGCCCAGGGTCCAGAAACCCCTGCCGTGTGACCCAGGCTGGACCCAGAGACCCCCCAAGCTGGAGGTGAAGGCGGGTGATTCCTGTTCCTCTGTCCCATTCTAGACTGTTAAGAGAATTGTAAGGAACAAAAAAGAATGTATTTGGAAAACTCTGACGCTTGACAGAGGGTGGACCGGCCCTCTTTGAGGAACCATTGTCTTCCTCCCTTGTACCTCCCAGAGGCCGCCCATGGAGGAGCAGGACTAAAGTGGACAAGTGGCCCTGACTACAGGCAGCGGACTGCCAGCTTCCACAGGGCCTCGGGGCACGATGTCCTGGTGAACCCACTGACGCACCGGCTGAGCCTGTGGGCTGTGCCGAGGGCCACTCGGCCTAGATCCAGGGGTTCCTGACTAGCAGCCCCATCTTTGTTGCCGCCTGTGCCCCTGCACCCAGGCTCTGCTCTGTCCTCCCAGCAGGGGCTCCTGTGTGTTTGAAGGCCCCTCCCTGAAGCAGTGGGTGCCCCGCATCCTGACTCCTCATGAGCAGATAGAGATGTTTTGAGACTCAGGAGGAGAGGGAAGCAGAATTGGGGTCAGCGGAGCATGCAAAGGTGCAGCCTCAGGTGGAATCCGGTTTCACTCTCATCCCTGGGGGAGCTGGAGCCCAGAGCGGGTTCTTCTCTGAGACGAGGGCTGGCCCTTTGTGTCCCCCAGCTTCCCATGACAGTTAGAGGGCACAGAGGAGCACCTGTGAGCCTCTGCCAGCCAGCATTCTCAGCAGACTTAGGGCCCAGCTTGGGCACAGGCTGGGCAGGACATCAACAGCGTCCTCACCACCATGAGCATCGTGGTAGTAGGCTCAGGTCTGAGCAGCTCTGGGTCCCCGGTGCCCAGCACATAACTCGGCCTCGGGTCGGGGCTGCAGGCTTGGGGACCCAGGTGAGTAGCTCCTGATCCCCCACCTTTCCTGGCTGAGGCCAGGCTGGCCCAGGCCTCCAGCATCCTGAGCAGCAGACGCCTGGGCTGAGATTCTGCCTGGTTTCCTCTTCAAGCTCGGCCACCTGTGAGCTTTACAACTGTTGTCAGGTGGCCTCATTCTTGGGAGTCTCCGTTTCCTGTGCATGTCACACCAGAGTGATAAGCATGTCTGCCTCATTTAATACACCTATCTGATCCACTGTTAGGTGCCTCTATTATTATTAGGAGTAGTCATATATTCCTGTTGATTAAAACGTGAAAGCTCAGCTCTATTGGTCTCAGAGCATCATCTGACTCGGACAGGGCTTGGGGATCCTCACACTGGTCTCTGAGATGCCCAGGTTTTGAGGGGGCTCCAAGGGTGAGGCCTGGCGGGTCACACCTTCCCGCTTCTGTCCACAGATCACAGCCGTTTGCAACTTCTTCACCTACATCCGCTACATCCAGCAAGGCTTGGTGCGGCAGGACGGTGAGCGCCCCCTGGTGGCGGGTGGTGATGGCGCTCCGGAGGGGCGGGGCGGCCCAGCGCAGGCGCGGTCAACCCGGGGCCTACCAGCCTGGAGGCAAAATCTGTGGGGGGCGGGGGGCGGGCCGCGGAGGCCCGCCTCGCCCGGAATGCTAGCCTGATCCTCCCCTCACCCCCAAACACCCCCAAACTTGGTTCCCTGATGAGTCTTCTCCACACCTCCCTGGCTTGGGGGCCTTGGAAGGCCAAGGCCAAGCCAGAGATGAACCTTGAGGCCTCAGCTCCTTCCAAGGTTGCCCTTTGAACTCAGCTGGACCACACTCTGCTCACTGCCCGGGTCGTTGTCCCACGGAGGTGGGCAGAGGAGCATTTGTACCTGTCGAGTGTGGTGCTGTGCATGTGTATGTCTGTGCAGGCTGAGGGGGTGTCACTTCCAGGGCAGGGCCGATTCCTGCAGCATTAGCTTGGGGCCTTAGGTTCAGCCATGGCCAGCGCCATAGGTCCTAGGTGCCTTGCTAGGTGCCCTGCCCAAAGCCAGGTGAGGGTCCTGAGCCGGCACTGAGCTGCCCCTCTCTGCCTGCAGCGGAGCCGATGTTCTGGGAGATCACCAGGCTGCGGAAGGAGATGTCACTGGCCAAACTGGGCTTCTTCCCCCTGGAGGCCTAGGACAGGGCCCTGCCTGGAGCAGGATTCTGAGCTTGAGCCAACTCCTGCCCAGGACAGATGACAGACAGACACAGACAGGAAGACAGGGCCCTGGAGCCAGCCCTGAGCCAGAAACTGAACAGATGGACAAATGGCCAAACCATGAAGGCAGCACTGAGCCGGCACCAAACATCCACCCCAGGACAGACCGGGGTCCATACAAGGGGACTTTTCTCTCTCCTGTCAGACTACAGCCACCAGGAGACTTTCAAGAAAGCACCAAAGACCAAGGATCTGGCAGCTGTGCTCAGGGCTCAGCTGGTGGGACCCCTCCCTAACCCAGTGGGTCAGCCAGCACCCTCCTGTCCCAGCTGCTACCTGCAGGTGCCTTGCTGGTGCCCACCGACCTTCCTTGGTGGTTAGAGCTGCAGGGGGGGGTCTCTCCCACTCCAAGCCCCTGGCCATCAGCACCCCCTTGTGGCCATCCCTCACCCTGTTCCCAGGCGGCCTACCCACTGAACTGCCCAGTGCCCCTGGGGCAGTGGGACTAGGAGGGGTTGGCAGGGCCTCCTTGGCTGTCTTGCCAACCTCTGCTTGAAAGCTGCCCCAGAGCCTTCTGAGATGGATCAAGGCCCTTGGCCCTTCCTCCCCTCCGGCTGGACCTTCCCTCCCCCGTCTGAGCCCTGTGTTTCAGGAGGCCCTGCCCCACCACCCCTGGAAGGAATGGGCACTTTTCTCCAAAGCAAAGCACAGACAGGGCCTTGGGACGCCTTTGCCAATTTTCAGTGGGTGGTTACTGAGCCCACAGGGGGCTGAGGTGACCCAGGCCTGCCTGCAGAACGGGGGGTGGCTGGTAGGCCCTGGGCCCCTCCTCATCCCTCACAGCCCGCTTGGGACTGGGGTCCAGCCTGGACACATCCTTCACCACGTCTGATTTCCTCCTTTGAGTGGATGTAACGCAATCTCTATTTAATAAAGGAAGTCTTTGTTGTTAGAGGCTGGGCGGCCACACGCCTTCACTCCTATGTCCTGGGGCTCAGGCCAAGGCTTGGGCATCTGAAGGAATGAAACCAAATCCTTTTCCGTGCCCGCCCTCGTGCTTGGGATTAAGCCCAAATCCTGAAGGGATTGCGGCAGGGATCACTACCAGGGTGCCCCCGTGTTCTGTGGGGCTGCGAGTTGGTGGGGGATGAGCCTGCTCCTCTCCCCATGGTCCTGCTGTCAGGGAGAATGGTGCCGAAGCTGGCCCTGCCCTGCCTCTTGGGGACCTTGAGTTGATCCCCCCACTGGTCTCGCTGCCTCAGGCTGCCAGAAACCTGGAGCTCAGTCACAGCGTGGGGGTTGCCTGGTATGGGCAGGGTGGCAGCAGAGTTGATTGGTGATGTCTGCCAGCTGCACAGGCAGGGACTGGTGGCTGCGGCTATACCAGCCCTGGTTTAAGATGGGTCCTTCGCACGGGGCAGAATCATAGCTGGGAGAAGGTGAAGACGGGGGTGGCCAGGGCCTCTGAGGAGCCAGGGTGGGGTTGGGGAAGAGTCCTGTGGTGCCTAAACCTTTCACCACCTGCAGGGGTGTGGGACCAGTCCAGTGGGTATCCTTCCAGCGGGGTGAAGGGTCATAGCAGCTTCTGGGTCAGTGTCTGCTGAGGCTGGCGACACCCAAGGGGGCTTCCCTATGGGCCTGAACCTTGGAGCACTCAGCTAGTTGGTCAGACCTGCTGTGTGCAGGTCAGGAATCTGACTCTCATCATCCACCCCATCACCCTCCACAGCCAGCTGTCTTTGCCCTCTTGGTCTCCTGCCTCGGATCCCTCCTCACTGGCTCCATCAGTGAACGAATCCCCTCCCCATCTCCCAGCCCCTCAGATGTCACTGGTTAGGCCTCCTGTCACACCGTGCATTCACGCCACACAAGCCAGCGCCTATGTGCTAGACACTGTCCCTGGGGCTGCAGGTCCTCAAGCTGAGAATCTCGGGGAGCTGGGGGAGGCCAGCAATAAAAACCACACACAGGTGACATGTCTTGCATCAGATGGAGGAAGCAATGCAGGGAAAACAATGGAAGGGGTCAGGGGTATGCCGTCTTGTATGAAGGTGACCCCAGTATCCTCTCCTGCATATCAGTCTCTTTCTGTTCTTTGAGTCATCCCAGGTCAGCTAGGGGATAAAGCAGGATGACAGACTGGGCCTTGGAGCTGCCCCCAACAGCTACTCCCAGCATCAGGGAGACACCAGCTGACATTTCAGAGGCCTGGCCCCAGGATCCCGGGCCCCTGTGATAACATGTTGTCAGACCCAGGTGGGTCTAAGATACTCACAGGGCGGGGGGAGATGTGAGAGACCGAGGGGAACACACACACTGGCCCCAGTATCTCCCAACAGTAGCTAATCTCTGAACCCTGACATGTGCCAGGGCTGATTAGAAGCCCTTTAAGTGAGCTAACTCAGGCTACTAATTTTCCCATTTTGCAGATGGATCCACTGAGGCACAAGAGGTCAGGCAGAGGAGATGAAAGTCTCAAGAGAGGAATGAATGAACTCGGTCTGGAGCCTCATAGCATAAACCAGAACCCGAGACTACTTTTGCTAAATACCCACCATGTGTCTGGAAACAAATTAGGCACCTCCCTGTTTTTCAAAGGTGTGGAAACAGGTGCATGAGCGGCAGAGTGGATTTGAATCCACCTTCCCACACATCAGTCACAGCTGCCCTGAGCCCTGCTCTCACAGGCTTTCAGGGAAGTGAGACTTTGCAGGAGCTCAGGGTTTTGCTTTTAGAGTTGGGAGGGGAAGGCTAGCTGACATCAGCCACACAGGCATTGTGCCTCTTAAGTGAATTTTCTGGATAACCCACTCAGGCCTAAGTGCCCCTGGGACATGTGGACCATTTTAATCTTCCATGATCACTTAAATGCAGGGAGTGCAAATGGATGCAGCCCCTATGGAAAACAGTGTGGAGATTCCTCAGGCGGTTGAAGATGGAAATTCCATGTGATCCCACCATCCCGCTTCTGGGTGTTTACCCACAAGATACAGAAGCCCCCCATCCACAGAGATGTCTGCACCCCCATGTTTGCTGCAGCTCTGTTCACAATAGCTAAGAACTGGAAATTACCTCATTGCCGTCAGATGAAGGGATAGATAAAGATGTGGTGTGTCTACACGACGGAACACTACGCAGCCCTTAGAAGAGAGGAAACCCTGTCATTTGAATCAACATGGAGGGATCTAGAGGGGATGATGCTGAGTGAGACAAGTCAAAGGAAGAAAGATAAAGACCAGAGGACCTCACCACTCATAGGTGGAATATGAACAGATAAAACAAAGGGCCAGATGAAAGAAAACCAACCCTTGGACACTTGCAACACAAGTGAGGTTATAATAGGGAATAGGGGGCGGGTGGAGGCTAATGGTGGCGGAGCCCACTGGACACTGGGGAAGAACAGTTGTTGACGTGGTGGAGGGCAAGGTGTGTTGACGTCTATCCGAGAATTGGGGAACCTCTACCTAGGAAGTTATTTCAATGCGTAGAATAATTACTACAATAAAAAGTTATTAGAAAAAGAAAAAAGCTAGACCCCACTCCACACTGGCTACATTTTACAATGCACCAGGCCCGAATTAGTCCTTCAGGGCTGAGTCTGGGCCCCTGCTCCATTCTGGGTCTCCGTCTTCTCAGCTGTGAGTTAAGAGGCTTGGATTTAAAGGACATTTGCAGGCTTCTCCCCACCTCCTCCTCTTTGTGTTTTGTTTTGTTTTGTTTTTTTAAAGGAAGGAAGGCAGGCAGGAATGAAGGCAGGCAGGCAGCAGGCAGGAAGGAAGAGAGAGGAAAGGAAACATTTTATTTAGTTGTTCAGAATAGTGCCTTAACTAGCTCGTTTAAAGGGCTGAGAATCAGACCTGGCACATCTCTGAGCCCTTGATCAGAGGCTGGAGACACTGGGGCCAGATTGTGCGTCCCCCACCCCAGTCCCTCTCACCCGTAAATAGATAGCTCAGCCCCGTCTGGATCTGATGACAGGACATGTCATCACAGGGGCAGGCCGGAGGAGCACTGCCTCTGCCCAGCCTGACATGTGGCCTGACATCTCCCCCACTGGGTCCTCGGGTTGTATGTGGACGGCTTCCCCAGTGGGCTTAACCCCTGAGTTGCCAGGGCACACACACCTTTTTTATTGTGGGACAAAAAGCAAGACACTCTACCATCTTAACCAGTTCGAAGTGCACAGGTCAGCGCCGGGAAGCTCGTTCACGCTGCCTGGTAGGGATCTCTACAACTTCTTCATCTGGGAATCTGAAACATGACACCAGTCTCCTGGGCCTTCCCCTGGCAACCACCATTCTACTTTCTGCTTCCATGAATTTGCTTGCTTTAGATTCCTTGTGTAACTTAAGAGGGAGCAGGATTTATGTCCCGGTGAGCGGTGTCTCTCACTCGCTCAGCACACCGCCCTCTGGGCTCCTCCAGGTGAGCAGGACTCCCTTCCCGGTAAGGCTGAGAAACACCACGGTGTGAAATCTGCGTTTCACCCAGGCACCTGTGGCTTCCTGCTTGGGGCGGCTGTGGCTCCTGCTGCTATGAACTTCAGCGAGGAAGCCGGTGTGAGGTCCTCCTGTCCGGCCCCCTGGCAGATGCTGAGGGTGGAATTCTAGATCGAATGGTCATTCTGTTTTCATTTCTTGGAGGCACCTCCATGCCGAGTCTTCTGTGGCAATCTCTCCAGGTGACAGCCCCATGAGCAGTTCACAAGGCTTCCGGTTCTCTACATCCTCACCCACACTGGTTATTTAAGGGGTGCAGCAGAGGCCACCCCAAAATGTGCCACTTTGGCACGTGGATTATTTTTGAATTGAAGGCAACAGAGGTCCATTATATTTAAGACCTATCCCTTAGTGACCTAAAGAATTTAGATATGAGTATTAAGTCGGTGGCTGGGGCATGACCACCACATAAAGCCCAGACCCAGGTTCATGACTCGGGTTGAGAGGAGACAGGAGAGGGCAATTAAAAATCAATGTATAAATAGAAGTGCTTCTTTCTCATCTCTCTTCCTGCCAGCCTGCCCGCCTTCCTTTTTTATTATTTATTTTTAAAAGAAAAGTGAGGTGCAGGCAGGCAGAATCACTTGATTTTTCATCTAGTTGTTCACATTGGTCGTCATCCCCGCCCCCCCCAGCCCCGCTCAGGCCCCAGGTCTTGAACCTGGGACCTTGGGATGCATGTAGAACTGCTCCCAGGTGCACTAGACTGCTAGGCCACCACTGCCTGCTTTCCTTCTAAACAGAAACATTTAGATACAGGATCTGGCCCTAGGAGAGCTATTTGCAAAGAGAGAATGTTTACGGATCCTGTGGGTGGCTGCCATCACCGGACGCTCCAGGCCCAGAGAAACTTCCAGGTGTGTGACCTACCCTTGAAGTCTTAGGTCTTTGTAATTTGATTGTATTTTCTCCTGTTAATCTGACTTCTGTTCTTTTAGTTAGGTCATCCAAAGCACCCACCAGGGCAGAAGGAATGTCTCCTTCCTCCACATTTCATTCCGTAAGGACTATGAAGCGCTCACTCACCGGGGTTTGGCTTTCTGTCTCTCGGATGAACAGGGATAGTCTTTCCCGTGCCAGTGGGCCGTTTGCTGGCAGCCTCTGCCTGCTAAGGGACAGTCTAAGGAGCTCTCCTATGCCACTAGGGAGATGCCTTCAGGGAGCGTAACTGGCAGGGCCACAGCTCTTAAATGCAATTCCGTGCATACCCTCCTCCCTAGACCCGGGTCCAACCATCCTCCCAAGAAGGTGTGTCCAGGGCCTCACAGACAAACTCCGTGCAGTGACCTTGAATCCCATGTCCCAGTGAGCTCTGACCTGAGTTTGCGCCGTGCAAGGTTTGCTGCAGAATAAATACTCAGCTTTGTGACTGCTCTTCCTGGGAGGCCTGGAGCTTTTGGGGGGCCAGTGACATGCCAGTCTGCCTGCCCTGACCCGTGGGCCTGCACCGGGTCACTCAGCTCCCAGACAGCAGCTGGCAACTCTGTAGTGGGTGGGGACTTGAAAGTGACCAACAAGAGGTCTGCGTGGCTGCTCCAGGAAGGCAGGCCAGTCGGTTGCAGTGCGGTAACCTAGGGGCTCCCCTCACACAAAAAAGTAAAAGTACTTCAATGAGTGAGCCCCTCCTTTGCCTTTGGGCTATCCCCACCCCAAACCCCACAGTGACCTTTTGGCAGCTCAGGAATGTGAAGTGGTGCCTCTCCCCTGCCAAGTGGTCTGTGAGGCCTCTGCTTTGACAGGGTTTGGGAACAAGGAAGTGCCTGTCCCCCCAGGCCCTCTGCATCCAGGAGAGTTGCAAGATCCACTGGGTTGGAGCCCAGAGGGGTAGAGCAACCTGAGGAAAGTTTGAGGCCAGCAGAGAAGCGCAGTAAGCAGCTCACTGGGCTGTGGGGAGGAGACAAAGGTCAGACTTTCTCAGGCACAATCCCAGGAGCAGGAGGGCTCCCTCACCTTCCCATGCTGGGAGGAAGTGGCTGCAAGAGAGGTACAGCCCTGAGCCCTGTTCTTGCTTGCCTTCCTGAGGGACCCTGTGCAGGCCTTCATCTTGCTTATCCATCCGGGAGTGGTTGAGACAAGTGGATCCAGGCCACACTGACCCCCCAGCTGCCTCACAGGCTCAGGCTGGGACCAGGCCCCGGGAAGAAGGTCCCCAGATGTGGCATCACACCTCTGAGGGTTTGTGAAGATGGAGCAGGCGTTGGAGCGTGACCCCCTGTGGAGGAGCTGGGGCTTGGTGCAAGAGGTGCATTTCCTCCAAGAGGCTGCTTCCTGCACCCTGTGCCCATGTGTGAACGTGGAGTGGCCAGGGGTCTCTGCAGCCACCAGCCATTACTCTTCTCTCCAGCCCCTGTAGGCACAGGCAGAGAGTTCACATCTGGGTCAAGTGGCCTCAGGCACAACCTGGCCAGTTGTTCCAGCAACCAGAGGCAGGGGCTCCAGGTACCCAGAAGAAGCCAGAGGCCCCTGAATTCCTTCTTCGGGTCCAGGTCTCCTTGTCCCACCAACATCACCCTCAAGGATTTCCGATAAACTGTGAGACCACGATAAAATGTCAGCATATCAGAGAAACGTGTTTACGGTGCTTTAAGTGAATCCCCAAATCAGCACCTCCGGGAACTTGTTGAAAATGCAGTTGTGTGCCCCAAATCTGTCCTGAATCCCACCGCGGACATTCTGATGTGCTCACATTTGCGGCTGCTGCTGGGCAGCGCCATTCCTTCCTTGTTGGGTGTGAGCTCCTCACTCTCAGGAGCAGGTGTCTTTATCTCAAAGAAATACAGAGCAATCTACACAGCAGTCTGTCCTTTCAAAAGGAATTTACTTAAGTAAAAATGGAGTGGGCAGTGTCTCACGAGTAGCCGCCATGCAGCTCCCTTCCTCCCCGGTGGCCACCCGCTGCAGTGGCATCGCCAACCCTGCAGCCTCCGCCGATGGCCGGCGCGTGGGTGAGGGACTTGCAATTGCCCAGACGTAGGAGGCCTATTGTTCGAAGCTGGCTAGTCACCCTGAGGTGCAGTCCTGCTGGGGAGTCAACGCTCCCGGACGCGTGACTGGAGGCCCATCGCAGGGAGTCAGTTGCTGTCCGCGCGGTTACAAGGGCAGAAAAGTTCCTTGCGCCCGAGCGGCGGCGCCAGCTCTGACGGCGGCGGCAGGGCGGGGCGCGGAGCCGCGGGCGGCGCTGGAAACCCCCGGGCACGCCAGCCACCTCGCCTTCCTCGCCGTCTCGCTCCGGCCTGGGGAGGGCCCCGGCACTTTTGCCCGCAGCCATGGGCCGCGTCGGGGAGACCGCGCAGCTGGGGGAGCCGCTGCCCACCTTCCGCTGGGAGCAGATCCGCCCGCACAACCTGCCGGGCGACAAGTGGCTGGTCATCGAGCGCCGCGTCTACGACATCAGCCGCTGGATACAGCGGCATCCGGGGGGCAGTCGCCTCCTCGGTCACCACGGCGCGGAGGACGCCACGGTAAGGCTGCCCGCCATGGGCGCGGCAGCGGGCACTGGGCAGGCTCCAGCCGCGGGGTCTTAGCCTCCGTCCCATTCTCGCTGACCTTTGTCATTCCGGCTGGGGATCCGGAGTTGGCTGGCACTAGCCGGGAGCCTGATGTGGGGTAGGGAGTCCCGCCCCTGCACTGAGGACCGGTACTCTTGACTATGGACCCGGCTGGGCTGGAATGTGCCTGTGGGTGACGAAGGGGGTCAGAAGTGACTGTGTCCTCCAGAAAGAGCCCTCTTTCAGAGAGCGCCCTCTCGGGCCCCTCTGAAATTCCTCCTCTCATGCTGGGCGCTGGCAGAGTGGGAGGAGGAGGGCAGGTCCCCTGCGGCTGGCCAGGATGTGTCAGCAGAGCTGGGAGCCCGCAGCAAAGTTTGGGCAGGGCTTAGAGGTCTGGCTTTCCCACAAGTGGCCCTAAAGGACTCCCGGGGGAGGATGTGTGCGACTCACGTCTCTTGGGGTATGTGTATGTGGGAAAACTTTGCCAGCCAGGCTGGTGGGCCTCCAAGGGAAGCAAAGTCACCCCAGGAACAGCTGGCCCCTGGGGACCCCACTTGCCCTTTTCAGCGTTTGTCTAGACAAATCTTGGCCAAGGAGGGATGTGACCCAGTCCAGTGGGGACAGTCTGGCTGGAGCCTGGTAGGCGGGAGTTCTCAGCAGCCCCCTTTCCTGAGACCCCCCATCTGGACAAGAGGAGATGGGGCTGTCATACGCTGTCCTTGACACGCTGTCCTTGACCCTCCAAACTCCTAGGCTGGCCACACTGGGTCCTGGGCCAGTCTTCAAGGTCCCAGGAAATGAATCCCTAACTGGCAAAAACTTTAGGCAGCAAAAGAAATCTGTCCTGTCTCAGGAGAGTCAGTTTCTTGCTGCTAAGGTCCCCTGCCCTCTGCCCACCACCTTCTCCCAAGGATTGGGCAATCTTCCCAGGACTCTTCTGGAAAAAAAAAAAGTCTCTCCTTCCCACTCTACCCCAGGAAGCTGAGGGTTCAGCCCGGAAATCTCCTGACACTCTGGAAAGTGACAGACGCCTTGTGCACAGGTGCTGAGGGGCTCACGGTGGTGGGCGTGACCTCACAAGTGCTTGTATGTGCGCGACCATTGCGTGCCTGCGTGCGTGCGTACGTGCGTGCGTGTGTGGCTCTGTGTGTACCAGGTCTGTTGGGTGTGGCTTCAAGGCTCCTGAGCGTGCCTGCACTGGCGATCCAACCCCTGACATGTGAGGCTTGTTGGAGCCCAAGGGGGGAAGGACGACTTTTCCTGCTTGGAGCCCTCCTGTGTGGGAGCCCGTCATACCTGCGTGCACCCTGAGCCCCGAGACCTCCTGCTGACAAGTTTGCTCATTTATTCATTACCGAAAAGGACTGTTTCCCGTTTTCATGAAAATAATCCATTTGCTCCCCAGGGCTGAGTCCTGGCTCTGCCCCTGGAGGCTCCGAGTGACAGAACCAGACATGTCCCTCCTCGGTAAAGTGGGGAGAACTGGGCCAGATTACTAGCTGGCTGAGGGACATACTTTCTCAGCTACGTGGCCCCAGGGCTGCCAGGTAGTGGTTTCTGGTCAGTGTACGGAGCTGGCTGATTTGCGTGTGCACCATGCAAACTGTAGAGTGCAGTGGCAGAACCCCTTTGCCTGCAGCCTTCTGGTTCTCTCCATGTCAATAATAGGAAGTTGCTCCATGAGGCCGTCTCTTAGCCTCCTCTAGGTCACAGAGACTGGTCTGGAGTTGCCAGAAATACTTGGTCTCTCAAGATAAAGGGGTTATGAGGTCGTGAAGGAGGGGGTTCCCACTCTTTGTCCATAATGGGTCCACAGATCAGACCAGGCACAGGAGCTGCGACCCCAGGAGCCTCATCCCAAGCCCTGAAGCACAGGTGGGGTGGGGCAGCCATGGTGCCATGGCCAGCTTCTCATAGCCCCCTCTCCCAGCCCTGGCTGCCCATCAGCTGTTCTCATGTCCACGCGACAGAATCTGTACTGCCAGGAAATTCCCAGAGTTCCTGTGCCGTGAAGTCAGCTTGTGGCCATCCTGGGATACAAAGCCAGTTACTCTAAGGAGTGTGCTCTGGGCCCTGGGTCGGGTTTGTCTAAGAGTCATGGATGGCTGAGACCAGAGGAGCCAGGCAGGGAGAGGCGAGGCCTGGCTGCTGTTGGTCAGAAGTATGCCAGGGCCGGATGCTGGGCACCTACTACATCCAGGCTGTGAAGTCAGTGCTTGATTTATAGAGACACTCTCTTAATCAAGATACCCCTAAGATGCAGATACTAGTACTGTTATTCCCGTTTTGCAGATGAGAAAACTGAAGATCCAAGAGGCAAAGGGATTTGCTGCACTGTCACTCATGTTTATTTCAATTGTTCTTCAACAATTGAATCACTAGCTCCATCAGCAGTGATTTTCTAAGCATGACCTATGTACCAAACTCTCTTCTAAGCCCCGAAGATGTAGCTGTGAAGCAAAGGAAGAGAGAGTACCTTGGCAGAGGGGTCAGTTAGAGCAGAGGCCTTGCTCCGGACATTCAAGGGGCAGCCAGGTTGTCAAGGTAACTGGAGCTCAGCCTAGGGAGGGGCAGGCCATGAGGTCCAGAGGTGGCAGTGGCTAGCTCCTCTTGGGCCTCTTCAGTCCATGGAAGCAGGGCTTTGATTCGTTTTTTTATTATTGATTGATTGATTGATTGATTTTTGAAGCACAGGCAGGAATGAAGGCAAGTAGGTAAACAGGCAGGAAGAGAGGAGGAAGAAGCATTTGCTGCTTTTATGTAGTTGTTCATCTTGGTTGTTCCCCCAGCCCCCTGTCATGGACCCCGGTCCTTGGAATGTATGTGGACTACACCAGTCAGAGGCCATGAATTTAACCACTAAACTACTAGAGCACACCAGGACTTAGGTTTGATTCTCAGGGTCATTCAGGGCAGAGCTGAAAAGCCAGGGGAATGTGATATGCATTTAAAAGGATTCCTAATGAGTTGGGAGAAGGCAGAACCTCCAGAGAGAAAAGAAGAGATAATGGGACAAGCTCTCCCCTAGGGCCCTGCAGAACAGGTGTGACCAGGGGAGAAGAACTGAGCTGTTGTTCAGCTCTCTTCAGACAGTAACCTTATGAAGTGTGTCCTTGTGTTAGCCCATTTTACAGATGAGGAAACTGAAGCTAAAGGTGGCTGCTGTAAAGGGGCCTTTGTTCTTAGGCTTGGAGGGTGGACTCTAGGGGTGGGGGGTGGGAAGGAACAGGCAGATCTGAGACTCTGGGGTGAGGTAGGGCCCACCCAACAGGCTGGCCATGAAGCAGACACCTGACTCCAGAGCCCACACTGTGCCCACCTTCCACCCTGGCAGCCAGTGGCTACTCCCATGAAGTGTGACCTCTCTAGTCTCCAGTTTTCTGCAATGTCCACAGCCACCCAGGCCCTTCCCAAGGTGGCTGCAGTGATTGCTCCCAGGGGCAGAGTGGGAACTGATGGGCACTGGGCCATGTGCAGGGGTCGTGGCCCAAGCCTCCAGGGAATTCTGATGAAGCTGCAGGTGTGCCCACTCAGAGCTCAGTGATGGTGGGGACCAAGTGCCGGAGGGCCCGGCCAGTCCGGGGCCACCTCTGAGTCAGCGACACCTGTAAGACCCAGGCTTCTGGGTGAAGGGGCCCTTCTCCGGGACACCAGGGTGTTAGGGATAGGGCGGTATCCTGGTGTCAGCCCTCCAGCTGGGCTCTGCTGCAGGGGCCAGGTTGCAGGGGCCATGTTCAGTGCAGTGCTCTTTGGCTCTGCCTCAGTTTCCTCATCTAGAAAACGGGGGTTACTGATAGGGTTTCCGCATTGGCCTCCTATTGGGGCGGGCCAGGGAGAGGGTGGGAAGGAGCTTTGAGAGCTGGGCATGATGTCAGCTTTTTCTCCCCACCTGGCAGAGGGAGGGAGGATTTCTGGGGTACTCTCTGAGGCATCTCTGCCCTACCCCCACTCCACAACCTACCACTGTACTTTCTCATCAGAAAACCAGGAACCCCCAATGCCTGTGCATTTCTGGGAAGCACCTAGAAAAGGTGGGACAGAGAAGGTCAGAGAGAGCTCTGAGCTGAGTCTGCCCTGCTGTGCCGCCCTCCCCCAGTCCCCCCAGAGATTTAGTGCCTTAGGGGTGTGTGGAAGGGGCCGCAGGCGGGAGGCAGGGGAGCAGATGTGCTTCCTGTGGTCAAGTCTTATCCTGCCTGAGGCTGGGGAACAGGAGGGGCTGGCAGCCTCCTACCACCCCAGAGACAGTCAGGAGAACAGT
>RJWH01004221.1:104355-116729 GCA_004363575.1 Solenodon paradoxus | reverse complement strand
CCCACCCCTGGCACAGAAACAGCCGCAGCTCTGAAGCCTCCTTGGACGTCTGATTCAGCTCATCACGACGCGCTGCTCTCCCACTCTAAACCAGCCCCAGAGCAAAACGTGAGTTTATCTGTGGGGTTTTGCAGTTCTCAGTGAGTGCGAGGTCCATGAGTCCTTCCTCATTCTACCCAGAGGCAGAAATCCTGCCAGTATCCTTGAGCACTTACTCTGTGCTAATGCTTTTGGGACATGATCTCAGCTAATGCCTGTAACGCATCTCTGAATGTTGCCCTTTTACTGGAGCAAACAGAGGCCCAGACGCTGCTTCCCCAGCCCTGGTCCATCAGTGTGAGCGGTCGTGCTGCAGACCCAGCCACGAGGGCACACGTGTTCGTCCGCCTCTAGGCCCCGTGTAGACCAGCTCACCAGCTCAGACACGTGGCTTGAGTACGTTGCCTCCATAACTGGGAAGTCAGAGCGTGAAAGCATAGTGGCCAGATTCAGCTCACCGTACACTTATCTGTCTACTGTCTGCCGCCCCAGAATAGAAACTTCTAGCTTCAGGGCAGCACTGTTTTCTGAAAAGGGCCAGAGAGCAAGTAGATTGTGGCTTTGAGGGTCACACGTGGGGGGCCCAGACTTGTGAGGGAAAAATCAGGATGCGCAGTATACGTGGGAAGCGCTAATCCCGTATCCATATTGATAGATTTTACTCTTTTATTTGTGCTTATGAGTTAAAAGTGTAACTCTAGAAGTCAATTATAATATCTATATGCAAAATAATACTCTGGAATATGAGAATTGGCTTTATAATACACAAATCAAGTGCCTACATACAAAAAACAAAATTTGAATTAAAAAATGAAAACAAAAGTTGATTTTTCCTCAAAGTTTGGGCCAAAACCATGGGTGCGCATTACGCGTGGAAACCCGTTATGCACAGCAAAATACTGTAGTCTGCCACCACCATTCTCCTCAGCCTGAGCCGGAAATCTCCAGAGAGGACTGTCTGTGACTGGACGGGCTTGTCACCAAGCTCACTACGCAACCTGCCTTTGGAGGCCAGCTGCTCAGGGAGGAGCCTGAGTCTATTTCTTCACTGCTGTCCCCCAGAGTCCAGAACATGCCCGCCAGTGTGGGCCCCCCTCCACGGTGGTCAAATGAATGACAACATGAATTATTTGGCTTGTATTTTCTCGGCAGGGCAGTGGTTGTCACCAGCAGAGTGACCAGTGCGGGGGAAGTCGGACAGAGATGCCAAGGTCTTTGAGATTTTTCTTCCTTAAAGTAAAGGAAGAGAAGCGACTTTATTGGGAATCTGTTGGTGCCAAGAGACCCCGTCTCGTGTCAACCCTGTGAGGTAGGCTGTGCCTCAGACTGCGGCCCTCCAAAGTCCATGCTGAAACCTAACCCCCAATATCATGGATTTGGGGATCACGAGGTCATGAATGGGATCACTGCCCTTCCAGAGACCCCAGAGAGCTGCACCGCCCTTTGACCATGCGAGGGCACAGCGAGAAGGTGCCCGTTCTGAACCAGGTGAGGAATCTCACCAGACACGGACTCTGCCAGCCTCGGGACTGTGAGAAGGAAGGTGGGTGACTTTCGTCACCGAGTTATGATCATAGCAGCTCCACGGGACTAAGAGAGCGAGTGTCCCTATTTCACTTGTGGGCAAAACTGAGGTCAGAGAGTCAAGGACACCTGTTCATGGCCACACTGTCAGGGGCAAAGCTGGAGTCCAAGTCAAGCCAGTCCAGTTCGACAGGCTCTCTGTGTCCAGCTGGGCCCTGGAGGAGCTAGTGACTTTCCCACGGGGGACACCCACCTGCAGAGACCAAACGTCAGCCCCTCGGGAAGCTCAAAGAAGATACTCTCCTGGGCGAACCCTTCCTGCCACCTTCCTCCTGCTGTCACTGTCTCGTGATAAGGTCCTGGGCTAACCTCCCCGTTTTCCCTCCCCTGGCACTAGCTTCTTGTTGAACTCCTTTCAGTTCCTCTTAGAGGTTACATTTTCTTTCATTTCCTTGTCTTTACACGTGCTGATCGCTCTCACTGTAATAAACACGCCTTCTTCCAACACCTCATCCCCTCACTGCCCCAACAACTCCTCCTTCATAAAGCAGCCTTTCCCTGGAGGGAAACCCTCCTGAAAGTTCTCAACAGCTTTCCAGCATCTCCCAGCAACGTCCACTTCTCAGTGGGCACCAAACAGATGTCCCACATCTCATCCCTGACCCTATTCTCTTGGAGTTAGTGTCCAATCTGTAAAAAACCAGCAGAGTCAATTTGGGAAACCTTATTGACCGTATTTAAGAAACATGAATCAGGTAGTACCCAATGTTGCGGAAAGAATGGAGCTCTGATGAGTTCTACAAGACAAGGGATTTTATAGGCATGTACTGACTTACCAAAAATGATATTACAAAGGACACAGATGAGCAACCAAAGGCACTTAGGAAACATCCAAATTTGTTCCAGTACAAGAACTTCTCTCCCCATGGACCTGGGGGGACACCACCCTAACATATATTCCAAGTTTTTTTTTTTTTCAAATGGAAAAACTGGTCCTCAGATTGATGTGAAATTGGAAGACTCCCAAAAGCCAGGATAATCTGAAATGGGAAAAGTTGAGTCATACTTTTTATTTGAAAGGGCAATACAAACTAATCTATACTGTGGGGTCCTGCCTAAGGACACATGGATTAACAATAAATTACAATTAATGATCCAGAAATAAACACATACATCTATGGGACATTGATTTTACCATGGTGCTGAGTATATTCCATGAAAACAAATATTATTCAACAAATGGGGATGGACAACAGTATTTCCACATGTAAAAGATGATAATGGATTCCTAATTCATATCATATGAAAAAAAATAAATCAAAATGGGTCATTAATCTATAGATCAGCACTATAGCCCTACAAATCTTAGATGAAAACATAGGGGTATGTTTTTATGACCCTGGATTTGGAAATAGATTCTGAGATATGATATTATGAGCTTAGGCAGCACAAGAGAAAAAGAGATTTAACTGGATTTCCTCAAAATTTAAAACCTCTGTTCATCAAAGGACATTAACAGAAGGTAAAAAGACAGCCTGATGAATAGGAGAAAAAAATTGCAAATCATACCTCTGATAAGGGACTCATATTCAGAATATATAATGAGTATGTAACTTAACAACAGCTATAAAAAAGTCGTATAACTCAGTCAAAACGTGGGTGAGCTCTTGGCATGCCCTGGTGGTCTAGCAGATAAGTCAGCTGCCTCCTTTCAGTCATGTACATTCCCAAGGACCTGAGTTCACATCCTTGGGCTGGAGGAACAACCAAGACGAGCAACTAAATAAAGTGCTTCTTTGTCTTCTCTCCTGCCTGCCTGCCTGCCTTCCTGCTCGCCTTCATTCCTGCCTGCACCTTTCCTTTAAGAAAAATAGGTGAAAGACTTGAACCGACTTTTCTCCAAAGATGATATACACGTGGCAAATAAGCATGTGAATAGATGCTCCCTGTATTAGCAATCATTGGATAAGTGAAAATCCAAACCACACTGAGATAATACTCACATAGTTATAATTTATTTTTAAGTAAAGGTGCAGGTAGGAATGAAGGTGAGCAGGTAGGCAGGAGAGAGGAAGGAAGAAGAAGCATGTATTTATTTCATTTAGTTCACTTTGGCAGTTTCCCCTGGTCCTAAATCTTAAACCTGGGTCCTTGGGATATATGACAACTGTGTCCGGTAGCTTTATCTGCTAGGCTACAGGTTCACCAAATTATATTACTTTTACATGAAAAAGAATGAATATTGTCAAAGACGTGATGAAATAAAACCCTGATGCTTTGCTGGTGAGATGGTAGAATGGCATGGTCACCATAGAAAACACTTCGTTGGTTCCTCACAAAACTAAACACAGAATTGCCATTGGTCAGTCAGTTGGGTCTGCCACCTCTGGCTGGTGCAGTTCACAGACATCCCAAGGACCTGGGTTCACATCCTGGGCCCAGGGGCACAACAAAGTTGTACTGCCAAAAATATAAATAAATGAATGCTTCTTCCTCCTCTGTCTCCCTGCCTACCTGCCTTCATTCCTGCCTGCACCTTTACTTAAACAGAGAATTACCTTTGCTCCAGCAAGCCCATTCCTGGTACATACTATAAGAATTGAAAAGAGACTCAGGTAGAAACTTCTACACTCAAGCTCATAGCAACATTATTCACAAGAACCCAAAGGTGGGAACAACGCAAGTGTCCAACATTTGAGTGAATAAAAAATGCAGTTTATTCAGTATTCATCCACAAAAAGAATAACTGGTTGTTTTTAGAGAGAAGGAAGGACGGGAGAAGAGGAAGAATCATCTTTATTTATTTAGTTGTTTACTTTGTTTCTTCATCCCGGTGTTGGGTCTTGAACCTGGGTCCTTTGACTTTATATAGTCTGTCTGCCAGTGTCTCAGCTGCTTGAGTCACAAGGACATGGCCCAAGAATGACGTCTTTATACATGTTACAACATGAATGAATCTTGAAAACATTATATTAAGTGAAATAAGCCAGACACACAAGAGCACACGCTATATGACTCCGCTTATATGTATTTCATCATTATCTCAGTATTTAATTGATTCCTCACTGTGACCCAACAGGATGGGTGCTAGAAATACCCTATTTATGGATGACAGCAAGGCTCAGAGAGGTTGAGGAGAAGGTTAAAGATCACACAGCACCGACCGGTCAAGGCTGGGATTTGGACCTGAGTGTCAAGATCATGTTGGGGTGCAGTCACCTCTCCCCAAACAGGGGCTTAGTTCTACCCTGCTTGCACCTCCAGGCCAGCTGTCCAGGAGTTCAGGATGATGATGGGCAAGCTTTGAGCTGATGGCTGCCACCGGTTGGCCTCCCTCCATCTCTGAACATTCCAGACCGGATCCTGAGTCAGGAAGGCAACACGAGGAGAGGAAGGGAAGGGCATGTTAGCCCGTGACATGTGAGGTGACAGCAACATGACCTCTAATGGGGCCACTGTCCCTCACAACACCCCCCCCCCGATGCACCCTGTCCTGCATGCTTCCCCCGAGTGGGGGTGGAGTTGGAGCAGAACTGGGGAGCAGAACAGGGTAGGCATGAAAGAGACTGTCCCAAGCAAGGAAAGTGGTCAGAGCGGAGCAAAGACACAGAGATGGTCACCTCAAAGCAAAGAGCAGGTGCAGGGCACTTCATGTCCCAGGAGCCTGACTGTGAGATCCTGGGGCCTTAACAGGCCTGGAGATGGAGGCTGAGTTTCCAAGGAGGCTGACAGGCAAATTAAGCTGATGCTAGAGTGGATTATTTTTCCTTCCCCTTGTTACCATGAAAAATATGCATTGACATGGTTTTATTTTTTGTCTCTTACTTAGCATTCACCTAACAACGGCCCACACATCACAGATGTTAATGTTTCATCCGCAAGAGCCAAGAGGGATGACGCCAGTCCAATCCCTTAATGGCCAGTTACCTGCTGATCTGCACCTTACCTATAGTTCCTGTTCTTACAAACCCCTGAGTGAGGCACCCTGGTGACGTAATGATTAAGGGCTCCAGACACAGTCCACACACTTCTCAGGGACCCAAGTCTGTGTCCCAGACCTGGGATAGAGGGAACAAACAAGATGATGAAGAACTAAATAAAAGGAAATAAAGTACTTCTTCCTCCTCTCTCTTCCTCTGTCTCTGCTCACCTCCATTCCTGCCTGCACCTCTTCTTTCAAAAAATAAACTCTTGGAGATCCTAGGAAGGGAGGTGGCGTCTGTGCCATATTCCACTATCTTCTCAGGTTGCTGACTTCTTGAAGAAACCTGCTCTCTTTAACCCTTTCCATTTTCTTTTCCCCTGACTCCAGGTCTCAAACAGCTTTACATGACCTGCACCTTAGCCACCTGAGTCACAAGGGTGTGCCAACACTTCTCTCTTGAGGATTGGTTTTCTCTCTTGAGTATCGAATGCTGAGTAAATCTTTGAGTATTGAGTGAATCTCTTGAATACTGAATATTGTCTCTTGAGTATTGGGTAAGTCTCTGAGCATTGGTTTTCTAGTAGCAAGGGGCCGAACCTTCAGAGGAGATGGAGGCTCAGCTTGAAGACAGTTTTTCCCCCAGAGATCCTGGAACTCAACAGATGGTTCCCTGCAAAGAACCAGGCAGGAAGTGTAGGTCGTGGGTGAAGGATGAGGGCAGTCAGAGGTGGGACTTAGAATTGGGGTCCCAAGAGGTGGAGGCTGAGAGACAGGTGGTCCGAGGCAGGCACAGACATACTGGAAGAACCCATCAGTCTTGTTCTCAGGGCGCCTGGGTCAGATCTGAGTCCCCCAGCCTATTGATCTTCTCACACTAGCTGTTGGACCCTGGTGGCTGTCCGTGTCAAAGGTCAGGTCACACTGTAAGGGGCAGGGGCTCTCAGGTCTTGCATCTCCATGCGGACACAGCCTGGGGCAGACAGATTCTGCAGGAAGGTGGGACCGAAACCCGAAAGATTGAAAAAGCTTTGAAAACCGAGAATGGTGACAGTTGACAGCATTGTATTTGCATTTAATGCCACAGAATTGTATGTTTTAAAACAGTAAAACAAAATGATAAGCAACCCACAGATCCTGATTTCTCAGCACTATCACCTTAAAAAAGGAACCAGAGGTCTTTTCCTTAGCTTAATATTTATTGAGGTAACTTTGCTTTACAAAATAATATAAACCCATATGTGTAGGTTCCCCATTCCTCAAAGTCAATACTCCCTGCCCACTACCAAATTATCAAGAGTTCTTTGTTGTTTTGTTTTTAAAGGGTAGGCATAGGCAGGAATAAAAGTGAACAGGCAGGCAGGCAGGAAGAGAGCGGAGGAGAAAGCATCTTTATTTTATTTTTATTTAGTTGTTCACACCGGTTGCTCTCCTCGCAACCCCGGGCCTGGGACTTGAACCCAGGGGTATGTGACCTGTTCCTTCCTAACCACTGCCTCACCAGGAGATGCCTGTCAAGAGTTCTTCACCACTGCTCATTGACCACATGACCCCTGACTCCCACTGCCTGCCCACTTCCCCACTGGTAACCTCAGTTTTCTCATCAATGTCCTAGGGTTGCTTTTGTTTAGTCTGTTCCTTTACTTTGTCTCTTCACGTTCCAGCTGAGTAGAGATCATCCGGTATGCGTCTTTCTCCTGACTTACTTCACGTAGCATGATCCCCTCTAGTGAAAAGGAACCAGATTTAATTGGGAGAAATGGTTGACTCCAGTGCTGGGGCAGGGAAAATATAAGATGAATCTGGACCATTTTGCCATCGAGGGCATGTTAGATACGAAAAATAACGAAGGGACTTCTCAGTGATCACAACTGAAACAAACTGAACAAGAAAATAAATAATGGTTGTGGCGTGTCCTGGTGGAGTAGTAGATTGGTCAACTGCCTCCGGTCGAAGCTCAGTCCACATACATCCCAAGGGACCCAGGTTCGTGTCCTGGGCTGGGGCGAGTAGTCAGGATGTAGAACTAAATAAAAATGGATAAAGTGTTTCTTCCTCCTCTCTCTACCTGTGGGCTTACTTGACTTCATTCCTGCTGCATCTTTCCTTTAAAAAACAAAATAAATAAAATAAACGACGATTGTATTGGGTTATGACCTCAGAGGAAAATATCCTTGAGTACATACTGATGTAAATAAATAAGAGAGCATAGAAATAAATGGAAGAGAAGGGTCACTTTTCCTTACAGAAGAATTCCATGATAAAATGTAGAATAATTAAGGGCCATAAAATTACCATTAAAAACAATAGTAACTGCTATAGGCAGGATCCATGCATGGATTGGAAAAATAGTGAATGAATGGTTGCTAAGAAGTGGAATTTTTCTAAGTCTCAAGGTATCTTTTGACAAGGTATTTATTCATTACCAAGAAGGAAATGTTAGCTTGACGATGAAACAATATGACTGATCTCACCTTAACCAAGGAATTGTGGTCAGCATCAGTCATAAGACATATCAATACCATGTAAGCCTGTAGATGAGGTACAAGATCACTTCTGTGATTTAAAAAAAACATAAACTTATTCTAGCCATAAGAAAAATACCAGGTGAAATTGAAGGACAGTCTATAGAAATATTGCTCAGTTCTCACAATAATATTAAAGGCATGAAAGACAAGAATAGACACCTGGTGTGCCCTGGCAGAGCAGCAGTTAGGTGAATTGCCTGCAAAGGATTGCAGTCCACGTACATCCCGAGGATTTGGGTTCACATCCTGGGTCTGGGGAGAACAACCTATGTGAACAGCTGAATAAAATAAAATGCTTCTTTTCTCTCTTCCTTCCTGCCAACTTGCCATCATTCCTACCTGCACCTTTCCTTTTTTTTAAAAAAAGAAAAGAATAGATGTAATTGTCACAGATTAGAAAGACTAAGGGGACATGACAAAAAAATGCTATGTGGCATCCTAGACCAGAAAAAGACCCAGTAAGGTCTGTCATTTGATTATCAGCTGTGTTTCAATGTCACATTTCTCGCTGAGATCATTAGACTGCTGTTAATAGATGCTGATGTTCACATTGGAGGAAGAGTGAATAGTGTACAGGAGATCTGAAACTATTTCCCAACCTCTCTGTAAACTTGAAATTATTTCAAAGTACAAAGTAAAACAAAGAAATGCATACTAGTGCTTCTCAAACACACAACTTTTACCTTACTCAACACAAAGTTTCTATTTCCTCTGTGTCCTCGCACTTCCTCGGAATCTGAGATAGGGTCTCATGTAATTTTTGGCAAGTGATTCCAAGAAGCAAGTGAAACAGTGGCGCAGGGAGAAAAGGGAGGGAAACAATGATGAATCTGTTAATAAGCAAGAGATTTTTGTGCGGAAGTGAATCAGAAGAACTTGTCTCAGAGACACGCTTCCCAGAGGGCAAGCCGGAGTCTTTAAGCACCAACTCTCATCGTCATGGGTCAGGCCTGCTCCGGGGAATTTGGGGGTCATTATTCTCCGTCATTCCTTGAATGAGAGCAGGAAGGGCTCCAACGGTCAGGAAAGGTCTTCAGGAAAGAGACTCTGATACTGGTCAGTTAGTCCTGTGGGCTGGTTCCCCCAGAAATGTCACCGGTATCAGTGAGCTAGATCACCTTGCATTGCAGGATCAAGCCACCCACAGAGGGCTTAGAACAACAAAAGCTATTTCTTGCTCCTACTCTTGGATAGTTGGGTGCTTGAGCAGAGTCCTAGGAAGAATTGGATGGCTCATGTCAGTGGCACATGGAAAGTTTATTAAAGGAAGGCACAGAGACACAAGTGGGGGTCTATGTGGGCAGTAAAGTTGCTTCCATTATAGGCTGGATCGGGGTCTTAAATATCCTCAGGGTGGAATCTTCCAGGCGTGTATCCCATAATTATTTTCTTAACTTTCTGCTTAAGCATGGGGGCGGGGTGTTCTTGTATACATCCCGTAATAGCCTATCGACTCTATTTCGTGCTTAGTTGCTGGTTTTCTTTACAGTTTTAAGTTTAGGGATTTTCTAGCATGTTCTGCCTCCCCATCTATCCTGTGCTTGCCTTTCCTTTCATTTGTTCCCTCACTCCATTAACTATCCCTCATCTATATTATAGGTCCCTAAATAATGGGCTACAGATATCCCCAGACCTGTGTGAAACTGAAGTATTATTCCTCTAATCCTTTGAGTGACTCTTGGTCTCATATATACATAAAATTATAAAGCTTTATGTTCATGAATGAATTGATAGTTAAATACGGTGATAGAAAGATGATAGGTAAGTAGACAGATACAAATATATACATAATCGTATTTGCATATTCCTCGCCAAAATGACAAACTGGTTCAAAATAGTATATGGGAATAAAATACATAACAGTAGAGAAGAACATAATGAAAGTAGATATTGTCCTAGCCTATGTCAAACATTATAATTTAAACAGTGGCATAGAAATCCATAAGTTCAACCGCAGATGTGATACAAGAAGTGATTTTATTAAGGGGACGTCCATCAATACAAGAGAAATGGCATCTAGCCTGAAGGATGTATATTGAAGAAGGGGGTGTCTCAGAATCTCTGTCCAGGAGGAGGAAATCCATAAGGGGTGGGGCCAGAGAGCCCCACGAAGGGCGCATGTGCGAGGCCCTGGCGCGTAGTGATACTGGTCCTCAAAACTCAGGACAGGGAGCAGAGCGCTTCTTGCAGATGGAAACTTTTTCTAAAGTGCATGGGCCATCATTCCAGCCATCATTGAGCAATTCCACACAGTCCTCATTTCCATGGTTGTTGGGTTCTCCTTCTTTCCAGAAGCTGTGAACATCGTCAGGGACTTACCCCGTCGGCCCCTTCTGCTATTCCTCCCCCAACCCGCCCTGGGAGGAGTGGCCCCTGGCTTTGGCAGCAGTATTCCCAGTACCAGCAGGAGAGGGTGAGGAATTAAACATCGCGGTTTGCAAAATGAGCCTGCAAATATCCCCACCATCGGAATCCATGAAGATCAAATAAATAGGCAGACTCCTGGGTCTAGATTTACAAACTCATGACCCAGACCCCAGCCTAGGGGGGAGCCAGGACCCCTGCGTGTCCTGCCAATGTCTGGGTCTGGTTTGGGGAGGTGGTCTTTTCCCTTCTCGTCCCTCCCGGGTTACTACCTCCGGGGAGGTCACCTGACATCGTGATCAAGGGGGGTGTTGTCCACCCATTGCCAGGAATCCTCGTTGTGGTGGTCGCTGAGGCCAATCCAGGTGGGCTTATTATATCTCAGGTCCCAAGACTGTATGAATTTCTGTAGGAGGAAGATCCCTGAGCACCACCTCTCCCACGCCTGCACCCATTCCCCAGCCCCCTGGCTCCTGCAGAAGCTCTTTCTGCAGCCCCGCCCACGGCCCTACCTACGTGGCACGTGTTCACACCTGCCTGCGCGGTGGACTTGTGTAAGGTTCATACACACGTGGAAATGGTAACTGGGTCTAGTTCACGTATGAGAGGGGAGGGATTCTCTAGTTACTGCTGTCGGACAAAGGCTCCTCGCATAGCTGTTCTTGTCTCACATGACCTTCCTAAGGCACTGTGGTTCCTCCTCCAGGAAGCCTTCCATGACCACACCTTCCCAGCCTCCATTGCTCCCACTGGGTCTCCATCTCTCGGAAATGAGAGGGAGACAGAAGGCTTCTCTAATGCCAGTCACATGGCTTGTCCTCAGGTGACAACCTTCCCCAGCTCACCTGCTCCTCAGTACTGTTGATGATCAACAGCTGGGCGTTCATTCCCTGACAAGCAGAGACAGAATCTTTCCATCTCTTCCGAGTCGGGGAGAAGAAGTAGCAGCTGTCCTGGAAAACTTGCCAGCCAGGAGAACAGGGACGGCACAGGCTAACTGGGAGGGAGTGGATGGCATGGTGAAACAGGCACTGGGTATCCTAAGCCTCACACCTGCATCAGAGCCAGGGAACCCAGACGAGGCACCTGCGCTCAGCCCTCAGCTCCGCCCCCCAGAATCACCAGGGAAAGATCCAGCTTCCCCGCCACCTTCAGACCTGCAGCCCTGAACATGGGCCACATCCCTCAGACCCCACATCTCCCTCCTGACCTTGGTGTCTGGTCAGCGTGGCATTCATCAAGGTCAGCTGCTGGTGGATCTCCCCTAGGACTGTCTGTATCTGCCCCTGGCACAGATCAGCTGCAGAAAAGAACATCTGTTAGGCACCTACTGTGTGCTTGGTGCAGAGAGGCCCCGGTGAGAACATCATAGAGATCAAAGTGACCCCGAAAAGCCTTTTCACAAAGGAGAACTAAGCTTTTTAGAAAAAATTCCACGACATTAGCTCTCACACGGTCCACCCCGCCCCACTCCTGATCCCTCCTTGACATGTAGGACGTGTCTGGTCCAAGGACACACAGCCTCACAGCCTTCCCCACTCACACCCACAACCAGCTCTGGCTCCTCACCTGGGTTGGGATTACCCCGGTGGTCCCCGGTCACGGCCTGGTGGCATGGATGGATCTGAGAAACTACAACAGAGAACTCCCTTTATGAGCTCCAGCTGAATACCTCACCTGTGCCAAGTCCAGTCTCTGGATCTCTGAGAGCCTGACCCCAGCGGGCCTGGGGAGCTGCATTTCACAGAATGGAGCAGGCGCAGAGAGGGGCAGTTACACGGGGTCACACAGGGGACCACTCGGAGCCCAAACAACCCAGCCAGAGAGGGTTGGGCCTGTGGGAGAGGGAAAGGGGAAGAGGAAAAGCCCTCCCAGAGGAAACCCCAAGGGACCCAGGACTCTATGTCCCCGGCCCCGGATCACCTTGAACCAGGATGGTCACCAGGAGCATGAAGACACCCAGAGAGACGAGAAGCAGCACCAGCATAGGCCAGGAG